>PVLC010001198.1:78508-153088 GCA_004027655.1 Graphiurus murinus | reverse complement strand
AGGAGGGATTCATGAAAGTAAAAGCACCTAGGCCAGGCCTCACCGTGTCATAAAGAGACTCTAAAAGATGGGCCTCCAGAAAGCTATTATTAAAAATCCCCTTTCCAGAGATAAGGAACATAATGAGCCATTTTCCTTTGTTTCATGGGGTTTTCACTTCTCTGAAACTAGATCTCTTGAGGGGTCACGTGCAGGCAACAACCAGGATGGTGAAGTCGTAAAAGAACAGTTGAAGCCAGGCGTGGTGGCACTGACCTGTAATCCAAGTACTTGGGAGGCTGAGACAGGAGGATCGCAGGTTCAAGGCCAGCTTCAGCAACTTACTGAGACCCTGTTTCAGAATAGAAAGGGGTAGGGGGCTGTGACTCAGAGGTAGAATGCCCCGGGTTCAATCCCTAGTGCCAAAAATAAATAAATAAATAAATAAATAAATAAATAAATAAATAAATAAATAAATAAATAAAGAGTAGAGAGATGTTCACCCTTGAGGGAAGAAAACTCTGGGGATAGGAGGAAAACAAGTGAGGGACACACAGTCCTCTCCACGATGCTGAAGCAGTAAGAAGAAAATGGAGGTGGGCACCCCTGAGCTCCTCCCGTGCACACCTCTTCCTTGGAATGGAGTCTCACATAAACGGTTCAACCCCTCAGACCTTCCTGTGTTTAAATCAGGGCAAAGAGCAGTGCTTCCCACCATCGTGCAAAGGACAAGACACGCAGCAGGGACTCAGGAAATGGGAACTACTTTAATTACACACACTCACATTTACGTGTATTTATTTACATATACTTTTTATTTTTTGCTGTCATCTCTTGGGGAGACACTGAGGCATGACCAGCTATGGAGGTGCCTATCATGGGCAGCAGGGTTGTAGGCGGAGCCCTGGGGAGGTGCCCCGGGTCAGAAAGGCCATGTGTGTCACGTAACCCTCGCCCCTCTCTATCTCCAGCTGTGCTGACTCCTGGCCTGGGACGAGGTGTGGCGGCCCCTCCCACCCGCCCTCCGGCCACTCTGCACTCATAAAGGCGGGCTCTTTGCCAGGACATCCTGGTTGTCCTGAGTTTGAACAAGTTCAGGACAGTTACTTATTCCCCATCAACTCCACACTGTCAAAATTCAGGCTCCAGACTTCAAACACTGCTAAAACCTTTACCCACTGACCCCAGAAATGCCCTGGCCAGGCGGTAGCCTTTGGACCCATTAACATCTCCAGAGGGATCCACCTGCCGCCCACACCAGGGCTCCCACACGACATTCACTCCCTTCTGGCGTTTAATAAGATTGATGCTGATACTGTTTATACATCTCTTATCATATCCAGAATGGAAAAATCTTATAGGGAATCTGAGAGCTTGTATTTACCCTCCCAAGATCCATCCAGTTCAGAACCATGTATTGAACATTCAATGCATGTCTACTAAATAATACATAGATAGATCAATGTTACATAGACACAGAAATAGAAAGTGGATGGATGGATGGATAGATGATGATTTACAGATGTATAGATAAATAGGTAGAGACAGATGATGGAAAAGTATGGCGGTATAAGCCTTTAATCCCAGCACTTGAGAGGCTGAGACAAGAGAATCGCAGGTTCGAAGCCAGCCTCAGCAACTTAGTGAGGCTCTTAGCAACATAGTGAAACCCTGTGTCCAAATACAAAAATTTTAAAATAGGGCTAGGGGTGTAGCTCAGAAGTAGAATGACCCTGGGCTCAATCCCCAGCACAATAAATAAATAGTAGGTAGGCAAATAGATAGATAATATTAACAGCCACCATTTCTGCCCTTTACAGAATGGTATCACAGCCATCATGCAAGTCCTGGCTGATGAGGAACTGGGTTCCTCCTGAGCACCATGTGAAACACCCCGATTCTAGGTAGCTGCTTTCCTTACCATCCACCTGGAAACACATCACTTATCCCAGAAGAACATTGATCTCCTAAGAGGACCAGATGCCCCGGTTTGGGCACAAGGACCTCCTAAGAAAAGAGTGTGCCGCCAAGGGCTCACTCCAGAGTGTTCCCAGGAGCGAGGGCAACTGTTGCCACCCTGCCACTTATTTGGAAGTAGTGGCTTCCTGCTATAGGAAGGTATTACTTGCTGAGGTTAGCAGCAGCAGGTAGAGGCCCTATCTGCAGGTGGCAATCTGGTGGGCAGGATTTTTTCTCTGAGTTATAGTTTTCTTCTAGTGTTTCTATGTGGAGAATGGAGGCTGTTCCCTCCTTTATTTTTTTTTTATTTTTTTATTTTTTTGTGGCACTGGGGATTGAACTCAGGGGCATTCTACCTCCGAGCTACACCCCCAGCCCTATTTTTTTATTCTTTATTTTGAAACCGAGTCTCACTAAGTTGCGGAGTGCCTCACTAGGTAGCTGAGGCTGGCAGAGAACCCGGATCCTCTGGTCTCAGCCTCCCGAATGCTGGGATTATAAGCGTGCGCTACATGCCCGGCTGTTCCCTCCTTTATGTTATGAAGCTGCTCAAGGGCAAAACTTCGCAAAGGATCTTGCTGTGCTTGGAAACATAAAACACATACATGCACACGAGCACACGATTCAGGGTGGCTTGACCTGATTCATCCAGTTGATAGAGATGTATCTAGTGTCTTTGGGACTCTCCAGTTCATTGACCTCAGTGTTCAGAACATCGCAAGGAAACTAATGGTCCACACCTGGTCTGAGGGAACCAGCAGTTGCCTATGGGCACAAAGTACATACAATTATGTCAGTTACTAAGGTTCACGTGCTTGGCAGCAGCTGGGAGTCTAACAAGGGGCAGCAGAGAGAAACACACAATAAAGCTCTCTGCAGTCAGTATCCAAAGCACCTTCCCAGCAACTCCAGCTGAGAAAACTTAGTTCAGAGCAATTTCTCCTTGTAGCAGAGAAAAGAGTGCACCATTGGAGACAAGACCTCAGCTGTGACTTTGCACTCCAAACTCTGTAAGATTGGAGCAGAGAGCTCCCGAAGGCACCAGACTACGAAAGAACAACTGGTCAAAAAGAAGGAGAAAAAAAAAAAAAAGGACGAGGCAGGATGAATGGGACAGTAGGACAAGGAATGAATAAAACGTTCCTTCTTGTCTGCCTTAGCCCCTGGCCACAGAGCAGCCGAATGAGCTTCAGGATTCCGATTAACATTAAGAACCGGTGAGAATTGTCTTTGTTGGTCACTTGGCACGCGGGTTCATCAGCTAAGGGCGCATCTCAAGTTAAAATTCATGAGCAAATTCTCTCCAGCTTCAGAATCTGTGCTTACAAGAACTGCACACCTGGAGACCAGTAAAATTTTACTTAAGAAAAAAAATGTATGCAAGAGAGAGAGTTCATTTGTGGATCTTTTCTCTCACTTTATTCATAGTTCGGAGACATTAGGCTTTTGGGAGGGGGTTCCTTGTTTAAATAGGACCAACTTAAGACATATTTTCACTCAAATCGCCAGCAATCATAAGACTTTCATGTCAGCATAACGAGAGCCTAGCCATCAACCCCACGTGGTACTATGGTGGAGAAAAGAGAAAAAGCAAAGGCTTCCGGGGTCTGGAAATATTTTCTAGGCCATTACAAGGAGAATTAGGCAGCGCAGAGGGTGGGGGATCAGGCCGCAGCCCTCGAAGCCCCGCGTGCTTTCCTCTTAGTCACTAGAACAGCCCAGCTGCCTGCAATATGCAAAAACTGAAAAGCTTTGTCTCCAGAGCCGGTTTTATGATCACTTTGGTGAATAAAGGAACGCCGCTGCTTAGAAGGAAAGGGTATAGCCCCTGGAAAGAAAGCAGCAATCTTCTTTTGTGCCACTGGGGATGGAACCCAGGGGCATTCTACTTCTGAGCTATACCCCCAGCCCTATTTTATTTCTTATTTTGAAACAGGGTCTCACTAAGTTGTGAGGGGCCTCACTAAGTAGCTGAGGCTGGTCGTAAATCTGCAATCCTCCTGTCTCAGCCTCCCAAGTACTGGGATTACAAGCGTGTGCCACCACGCCCGGCCGCAGGAGCAGTCTTCTAACAGCGTAATTCACAGGAGGAAGTGGACATACAAAGCCATTTTTTTTGTCCCGAGCTTTCTGCAGGCTCATCTCAAAGGATGGATGGGATACTACAGGTAACATTTCTGTGATGCAAGAAGAGAGTGTGATGAAATGGTAGTATTCTTTCATATTTGTTTCATATTGTGTGTGTGTGTGTGTGTGTGTGTGTGTGTGTGTGTGTGTGTGTGTTGCTGAGGATTGAACTCAGGGGTGTTCTACCTCTGAGCTACACCCCCAGCCCTTTTTATTTTGAAACAGTGTCCCACTAAGTTGCTGAGGCTGGCCTTGAACCTACGATCCTCCTGTCTCAGCCTCCCAAGTCCTGGAATTAGAGACATGTGCCACCAGGTCCAGCTCACTTTAATCACCTGACTTCAGCCTCACAAAAACCCTAATGAACATGATGAACTTTCTATGAACACATCAAAGTCAATCACTAAACTGACTTTGAGAAGGAGGGAAGAGGAGGGAGTGGGCCGGGAATTGGGGAAGGGTTAAATGAGAAATGTGTGCATGGATGTCTTTACCTATACTAGCTTGTACCTAACAAAGATGTGTAATTACAATGCACCAAATAAGGGAAAGATGAAAAATAAATAAATAAATTTTAAAAAAAAAACCTCTGAGGCAGCTGGGTGTGGTGGTGCACGCTTGTAATTCCAGTACTTGGGAGGCTGAGACAGGAGGACCATAGGTTAGGTGCCAGCCTCAGCTACTTAATGAGGCCCCATTTCAAAATAAAGAATAAAAAATAGGGCTGGGGGTGTAGCTCGGAGGTAGAATGGCCCTGGGTTCAATACCTAGTACTGCAATTAATTAATTAATTAATTTAAAAAACTCTGAGGCCAGTGAGAACTCATTTTCTCACCTGTGGGGCAAAGAAATTGGCCAGTGGTTGATTGGTCAAGATCCTTTTAATGACCCAAGTCTGACTTGTTATCCTAATTTAGCAGCTAGGAGATTCCAGGCCTAGAAGAGCAAAGAAACTTGTCTCTCGTTATAGCCCTGTTTGAGGATGGAGGGCCTAAAACCTGTCCAGTGTTTCTGTCCCCAGAAGAAAAGGGTCACGTGAGTGTGTTTCAGTGGGAATTCTCAACGCTGTCATCCAAACACCTGACAACCACAACTTAGACAAAGAAAGGTTTATTTGCTTACAGGTCTGGAGACTCCAGTCCGTGTATATAGTCCATTTAGACTGGCTGCCAAGCAGGAGCCTGGGCCATAGGTTCTTAAGGCATAAAGGTGGAGAGCAGAGGCAGCAAGGGGAGGAGGCAAAGGACACGTATAGCTCACACCCCAAGAGACACCTCTAGCCACGCCCCACCTTGAGTCCCCACCCCCAGGAACCGCCTCCAGCCACGCCCCACCTTCAGAAGCCACACCCCCAGGATCCACCTCCAACCACGCCCCACCTCCAGAGGCCACACCCCCAGGATCCGCCTCCAGCCACGCCCTGCTTTCAGAGGCCACACCCCCAGGAACCTCCATAAAGCACAGCTAAACCTAAAGGCATTCTACCTCCAAGCTACACCCCCTGCCCGCTTTTATTTATTTGGAAACAGGGTCTCACTAGGTTTCTGAGAGCCTCACAACGTGTCCAAGGCTAGCCCTGAACGTGTGATCCTCCCTATCTCAGCCTCCCAAGTACTGAGATTACAAGCATGCGAAACCACGCCTGGTGACACCTTACTTTAAAACCCTAACAAGCTGGGCGTTGTAATCCCAGTACTTGGGAGGCTAAGACAGGAGGATGCCAGGTTTGAAGACAGCCTCAGCAACTTAATGAGACTCTCATCAACCTAATGAGATCCCGTTTCAAAATAAAAATAGTGCTGGGAGTGTAGCTCAGAGGTAGAATGCCTAGGGGTTCCAAAAAAAAAAATGGTACTTTTTGTACTTTATGCAATCATTTTTTATTGAGCCATAAGAGAGAGAGGACCTGATCCTACCCTAAGAGTTATATTACATGGCAATGTTATCAGATTTCATCGATAACAGCAAGTTTCAATTACAGAGATGAAAGAGGCTGAACCCACTGTTGCCTCCGCAGCAGAAGGTAAGAGGGACATTTTACTTTAAAACTGTAACAATAAGGATGCACTTTATCCCACCACTTTTAATGAGCCACAAAGAGAGGGGACCCGCTTCTACATGAAGAGTTATAAGGCGATGTTATCAGATTCCATTGCTAAAGGCAAATTTCGGTTACAGAGAGGAAAGAGGCAGAACCTATTGCTTTTTGAAATTATTATTGCATGCAGAAGCATTGATGTATTCAGAACGTGTGTGTAAGACTGGAGTAGAACGTCCCACCATTTCGATGGCTCACACACCTTGGAGACACAAATCACTTGTGGCAGCTGACATGAAATTCTTCACGGGACCCCTGGCTCCACCCAAGTAACTGTGCAGGGTGGCTGGCGTTGCCTCGGCCAAGCTCCATTTCACATTCTGTGGGTGGGAGGCTCAGGCGGGCCGGGAAGCACCGATGACCACTCCATCCCCCTTTCTGGGCCCACTGGCTTTGGGCCTCCATCTGCCCAGAAACTAAATATGACTGAACTATTATACAAAATCTTTTATTTAACTCCCTGTTATATGTGCGGGTTTTGCTGCTGCTGCGGTCTTAGAAAATGCTATCTGAATGAATACACTACCTAATAGTTCACCTCGTGGGCCTATAATATAGAAGAGCTCCATCCTTTTACTATAGGAAGGGGTTGTGAGATACTTTCTTTTCCTGCCTTGCCTGGCGAGTCTCATTCCTATCCAGTTCAAAGCTCTGGACCAATGCTTTGCAGAAACTGAGATTCCACAGCATCTATAAGATGAATGAATAAACAGGTACGAGTGTCCATGTGGCGATGCCAACTTCTCCTGTTAGTTTTATAGCTTCACGGTGTCAGCTAAAAAGGGTGGGTGAGGAATTCACTTGGCAACCATAGAAACACATGAAAAGCAATCCCTAAGAGTCTCCCAACCGCCTTTTTACATTGGAAGCGACCATCTATGAGAATATACTCAAACAGCCTTCACATTACCCATTATGCATATGGCTCATTAACAAATACTGTTGCAGCCTATAAATCCTTTAAAGGTTTTCCATCCTACATTAAAACTTTTTTGAGAGAGGGGCTTGAACCCTGGGGTGTTCTACCTCTGAGCTATAGCTAGCCTTTTTTTTTTTTTTAATTTGGAAACAGGGTCTCACTAAGTTGCTGAGGGCCTCCCTACGTTGCTGAGGCTGCCTTCAAACCTGCGATCCTCCTGTCTCAGCCTCCCAAGTACTGGGATTACAGGTGTGTGCCACCACACCCAGCTCCTACATAAACTTAAAAAAAAAAAAAAAAGAGTTGAGACCTAATATTGCAAAGTTCCTAAGGAACACTGGTAGTTGTGGGGAATTCAAAGCCTGGGCCCTTTCCCACTACAACCCATATGAAGCCCCTGAGTGGTTGGATGCACTTGGGCACAGGCTGACCTTGGGAAGTGCCAGGTGCTGCCCAGTAAGAGTGTCCAGGTGGCAAGACGTCAAGAGGGTGGCGCTCCTGAGGCAAATGTCAGGTGCCTGGAACCTGGAACTTCTGTGGCACGCACCAAGAGTAGTACCCTGAGCCCCCAGATCTTGTCTGTGCTCCTTGGGCCATCTGTCTGTCCCGAGGGAGCTGTTGAAAGAGAGGGAAAAAGGCAATCCAACCCCCACCAGAGTGACAGCATCCTTGCCAGAGGACCAGCCCAGGGTCACACCCACAACTGTGACCCGAGACACTGGCCTTCCTAAGGCCTTGGAAATCTTCTCCCGGATCCAGGAGAGAGACCAAGCAGGGCGGCCGCAAGGGACTCGAAGGAGCGTAGTTCTATTGATGGCGATTACAGCGTTTCAGACAAATAGGCATAACCGGGTCCAGCCCGAGGCCAGGCGAGCGGGCCAGGCTCCTGCAGCTCAGTTGTAGGAAAGGTAATCGATCAGCCTGGGAGGGATGTCCAACTTGGCAATTTTCTCCAGTCCTCGAACCCCAGTGGCCTTCCTCAGGCTCACCCTGCACAGCTGTGACAAGGTCAGAGGTGTCTCTGGAAAAAGGGAACGGGGACGAGGAAGCAGGTGAGGAGAGTTTTGGAAAAGGAGGGGAACATCCTACCACTAAAACAAAACCCCCACTCAGGTGAAATCGGAGAAGCCCCCCTTTCCCCAGGGACTAAGGTCTGCGGCATGCCTCCCCTGGAAGGTTACCAGAAATGACAGCCAAGGACCCGAAGAAAAAAAGACCAGTAAAGAGAACTCGGGTGACACGCACTGGGGTTCTTTTGGGGTGTTCCATGTATTTGCCAGTTTTTGTATGTGTGTGTTGTTATTTTTCATCTGTTTTTCATTTGCACTAGGGATTGAACCCAAGGGCATTCTACCTCCAACTAGCTCTTTGATTTTTTTTTTTTTTTTTTTTTTGTAGTACTGGGGATTGAATCCAGGGGCCTTCTATCTCCAAGCTACACCACCAGCCCTTTGATTTTCTCTTTCTTTTTTTTTTATTTTTTTTATTTTTGTAGTACTGGGGATTAAACCCAGGGGGCCTTCTACCTCCAAGCTACACTCTCAGCCCTATTTTTTATTCGTTATTTTGAAACAGGGTCTCACTAAGTTTCGGAGGGCCTCACTAAGTAGCTGAGGCTGGCAGCAAACCTGAGATCCTCCTTGCTCAGTCTCCCAAATACTAGGATTACAAGCATGCACCACCATGCCCAGCTAGATTTTTCATTTTGAAAAAGTTGTTGAGGCTGGCCTCAAACCTGTGGTCCTCCTGTCTTAACCTCCCAAGTACTGGAATTGCAGGTGTTTGACCCGCCCCTCGGCTGTGTTCTTGTTCGGTACACAGACTTGTCAGCAAAGAACTAATCTGCAGAGCCAGGCGTGGTGGCGCACACTTGTAATCCCAGCATTCGGGAGGCTGAGACCGGAGGATCCGGGTTCGCGGCCAGCCTCAGCTACCTAGTGAGGCACTCCGCAACTTAGTGAGACTCTGTTTCAAAATAAAGAATAAAAAATAGGGCTGGGGTATAGCTCGGAGGTAGAATGCCCCTGAGTTCAATCCCCAGTACTGCGGAAAAAAATAAAACTAATCTGCAGCTACTAGGCTCATGTGTAAAACATCCAGCCAAACAAGGCACAGCCTGGCGGATGGTGCCGGGCAGGTGTTAGCGTCTGGCTCTTGCTACCCCAGGTCCCACTTTCCATGGAGAACCCGGGAAGAACTGGGGCGCCAGCAGCTCCTGCAGAGGAAGTAGTCCGATGCACATCCTACTTGCAAAGGACGGACGCTCAGGCGCTAAAGGCTAAGCTGTCAGCCGAAGCGCAGAGAGAACTAGAAAACCAAGGGCCAAAGCGGAAGGGTGAAGGTCCCGGCAGCCAGTCCAAGAGACTCACTTTCGTAGTACTCAAAGCACTTTGCGGGGGCGCTACTGCTCCACGTGTAGTCTGACGGCTTCTTCCCGCGGTTGTCCCGGGCGTAGATGTTACCTCCAAACTCGATGAGCATCTCAATGAGGTCGACGTTCTTCACCTTGGCCGCGTGATGAAGGGCTGTCTCGTGAAGTTTCGCTGCGTTCACATTGGCCCCTGGAGGTCCGGAATGGAGAACAGGAGTCACCACGCAGAGAACTTGGAGCCGAGAGAAGAACCAGCTGGTGCTTCTCCGTTTGACACTCCAAAGCCACCCCCAACACATGAAAACACAACTGAGGCACACTCTACCGTAGCTTCTCAAAGAGGTTCTTCAGCCCGACGTGGTGGTACACGCCTGTAATCCCAGTACTTGGGAGGCTGAGACAGGAGGAGCGCAGGTTCGAGACCAGCCTCAGCAACACAGCAAGACTCTCAGCAACCTTGCGAGACCCCGTTTCAAAGTAAAAATAAAAAGAGCTGGGAGTATAGCACAGAGATAGAATACCCCTAGTTTCAATCCCAGAACCATAAAAAAAAAATTTTTAAAAACATGCTTCAATAAAGGAATTTCATGCATGAAATAAGAAGGGAGACCAGTAGAGAATGGGGATTAGAACCTAGGATCCTCCTGTCTCAGCCTCCCAAGTACTGGGATTCCAGGTGTGCACCACCATGCCTGGTTTCTGTATGTGTTTTATGTTTTTATAAGAGACATATTATCAGTCAAAGCATGTATTTTTAAAAAATATTTTTAGTGAGCCAGGCGTGGTGGCGCACACTTGTAATCCCAGTACTCAAAAACTACAAGAGAATTCCCACTGCATTTCTAGAACACCTAAGGGAAGCTATGAAAAAGTTTACCCCAAGCCAGGCATGGTGGTGCACACTTGTAATCCCAGTACTTGGGAGGCTGAGACTGGAGGATCTGGGTTCACAGTCAGCCTCAGCTACTTTGTGAGGCCCTCTGCAACTTAGTGAGACCCTGTTTCAAAATAAAGAATAAAAAATAGGACTGGAGGTGTAGCTCAGAGGTAGAATGCCCCTGAGTTCAATCCCAAGTACTGCAAAAATAAATAAGTAATAAATAAACAAATAAATAATAAAATAGGGCTGGTGGTGCAGCTTGGATATAGAATGCCCCTGGGTTCAATCTCTAGTACCACAAAAAAAAAAAAAAAAACTCTGAACTTCATGCTTCAGAGAAAGGGGTCAAAGTTGGCTCATGACCAAAATCCTGACTGCAGAGCAAAACAGGATTAAAGTGGATTCAGAGTAGAACCAAGGCCAACAAAGTGAAGGGACGCCTGATAGACCCTAGCAGGCCAGAAGCAGGCCCCTTCCTACAACAGAAGCACAAAGAGCTTGGTATACACTTTCTGCAAAAAAAAAAATAATAATAATAATAATAATGAAACTGAGAAAAGTAAAATGGGGACAAGGACTGTGTCAAGAAGTTTGGAAGCCTAACAATGCTCAACTAGCTACTTCTGGATGCTTCCAGCAGAGTTAAATATTTACTGCTAGTGATCAGATTAAAAATTACTTCACCATTATAAGTGGACTTTCACCCTCCCCAGCCCTCCTCCTTGGCAAGTAGCATCTAGTTCCCTGACTTAACCTCACCGCTTACAAGTACTGGGATTACAGGAGTGTACGGGTACCTCCGGCTCCTGAGTGACCTTAAGGCTATAATGGATGACACCGTTGTCTCCCTCTTCCAGTCCGGCCCTCCCCAGTGTGTGCCACCTGGCAAAGTACAGCTGGGGTGTTGGGGTGAAGTGTGTGGACCGACCTGAGCCTCAACTGCAGGTGTGAGCCCTGACTGGTTCAATCCCTCTCCCTCACCACAGTAACTGGTTCAAGTAACCGGGGCTTAAGCCAATCAGAATTTGGCAAAGTTGGGGCCAAAAGATCAGTTTAGGTTTGGATGTGGGATTCAGTTTGAGTCAAAGGAACATTGGGGCTGGGCATGGTGGTGCACGGCATGCTTCTAATCTCAGTACTTGGGAGGCTGAGACAGGAGGATCACAGGTTCAAAGCCAGCCTCATCAATGAAGCAAGGCTCTCAGAAACCTAGGAAGACCCAGTCTCCAAATAAGAAATAAAATCGGGCTGGGTGTAGCTTGGAGGTAGAATGCCTCTAGGTTCAATCACCAGTACAAAAAAAAAAAAAAAAAAAAGAACATTAGGGAAGGTGTACCACAGACGTCTGGAAAGGAGATTTTTTTCATTCTTCTGGAAAAGCTACCAAAGCCTTAAAATGTGGAGTGTTTGGATTTGAAGCCTGAATCTGCTGCAGCCATTTAACTACTGTCTTAGGGTATAACCAATGGCAAAGAGAACAGAATTGCAAAACTTTAAAGAAATGGAGGTCTTGGTGACCATGCTGAACCACCAGGTTAGAGTGACCCTAGACCTACTTACTCATCTTTTAAGTTACCTGAACCACAAAGTAGCTTCATTGTTTACCCAGCTGTAACTGGTTCCCTAAATGCTAATGTCAGTCCTTCCTGCCCAGGGGTTCCATATTTGTGGAGTCAACCAACTGAGGACCAAAAATATTCAGGCTGGATGCGGTGGTACATGCCTGTAATCTCAATACCTGGGAAGCTGAAACAGAAGGATCGCAAGTTCAAGGCCAGCCTCACCAACTTGGCGAGACTCTCAGGAACTTGGCGAAACTCTCAGCGACCTATTAACACTCTTTTTCAAAACAAAAAAGAAAAGAAAAATTTTAAGGGGATGAGGGTGTAGCTCAGAGGTAAAATGCTCTTGGGTTCAATCCCCAGTACTATAAAAAAAAAAAAATACGACATCTGTACAGGTATGTACAGACCTTCTTCCACCTTAGGAAAAGGCTGAGCCTTTTTCGAACACCTTGACAATAGCTGGCTCCAAATGCCCCATTTTCCTAAACACTGACCACTCTGCCTCCCATCCTAACTCCACCTCGCTCGGATTCAGACAGCAACTCCACCAGGGAGATATGGATGGATGATTACCTGTGTCCTCTAAAAATAATCATTTGCATTTATTGGGCACCAACTACACACCAGGGACTATGGAGACATTACTAAGGCTCCTCCCCATATATCCCTGCAAAATACATTCGATTTTTCCAGTTTTATCGATATAGAAACCGAGGCCACGGCCTCCCTAGCAGTGCATCGGCCAGCTCCAAACCCTGGTCTGTCTGATTCTGCCTCCCACCCCTCTACCTGCTCAAGGAAACAGCCACCCACCTGCATTGAGCAGCACTTTGACACAGTCCAGATGCTCCCGTGCACAGGCAACGTGTAGAGGGGTCCCAAAATGACAATCGTGCGCTTCCAGATTGGCCCCAACGTCAATAAGAAGCCTCACGCATTCGGAACTCCCTTTAAATGAATGGAAAGAGATAGAAACAATCATGAGTAGGTGCACTGGAAATAAAAAGCATGACAAACGGCAAGTGAAACGGGCCACCCTGTGCTTGGATACAAGGCGGAGAAAGAGAAATAGCCTACATCCCAACCTAAGTGATAAAGAATAAAGAGCACCGAGTTGGAGTAGATGCCAGCGTCAGCAGCTCTCCCTGGCTTCTAGGTCTGAACCAGGGTTCCAAAGAAGGTTGAAAATGGACCAATCAGGGCTCAGATCTAAGGACCAATCAGGGCCCAGATCTAAGGACCAATCAGAGCCCAGTACTAAGGACCAATCAGGACCCAGATCTAAGGACCAATCAGAGGAGTTGACCAGCCTATATAAGCGGCAGCTAGCGTGCAAATTCACACAGCAGTAAGGAGATAAAAGTGAATACTTCGGATGGAGGAGAAGACGAGAAGCGCAGCTACGGTGGCCAGCAGAATAGCGGAGGCGGCGGCGCGCAGAAGAACCGCGGCAGTGGCAAGCTTGTAGAGTTATAACACCAATAAAGGATAGCAGTAACATTGATTTGAAGGCATCTTCTCAGTAGCACCAGCCGCAACTGAGGCCCAGTATGAGCACCAGGGAGTCAAGACATTTGAAGCCTCTTTCACTGCAGTTCAGCTGCCTTCATCTGAGTGACAGTAAATGCTCGTGTCTCTCAAGCTTAAATTCTTTAGTACTTGAGACTAGAACAGATAGGCTCCACAACAGTTCCTTTATCACTGAAGCTGCCACTTGATTTTTTTTTTTCTTGCTGTAGCCCTCTGAAGAAGCGTCTGGTGGGCATTCCTCGCACTCAGCCTGGGGTGGTGCTGAAAAGCGCTGCTGGCTCTGCCTCTGTCATGGCCAATGGGGGGCGAGGGGGTCACGTCCACATTCTACCCAGGGACTACGACCTTCCAAATCTCCGGTATCAGTCAGCCAGTAAGAGCCATAAGTATGGGTGCTGAGATACATTGCTGGTGAAGGTATTGGGATACTGTCCTCTGGGGGAATCCAACTAATGTTAGAGTTGGGAATGTCGCCTCGAAGGGGTTCACCTCCTGGAGACACCCTATTAACCCAAAGGTATCTACCTCCAAACTACACCTCTATGCTGCTTTATTTGGAAACAGGGTCTCACTACTTGCTGAGGCTATCCTCAAACCTGTGACTCTGTCTCAGTCTACCAAGTACTGGGATTACCAGCACTGATTCTATTTTTAAACTTTTACTAAACATTTTTAATGGCTTCATTTACTGTTGCAGGGACTTCACACTACCTGGAAGCTGGAATGTAGGGAAGCGAACACCAGTTTCCACTTTCACCCCCTCCCACCACACACACCCTTAAACACAAGGGGCAAGGTGACCTTGGCAAGTGCATGGAAGGAAACAAGAGCATGAGGGGTAAAGGGGAGCACATTGGGAGTTTCCCGAGCCCTCAGTGGGGGGTCAAGGCTGTCTTTCTGCAGCTGACATGGTGCCTCGAACAAAGGAGGGCCAAGCACAGTGTGTGTCAGGGCCAGCACCAGCACGCCGCTACTCCTGAGAGAGGGAGGAAGAAGGGAAAGAAGGCGAGACCCAGGGAGCTCTTTAAGGAGCATTCTGTGTTCCCAAAGCAGAAAGAGAGGCCAGGCATTATATGCAAACCAGCCCAGTCCCCACAGCGCTACTCATCACGCCAGCTGCAAGTTTGCACCCGCTGTCATCAGCGGTGCAGTGGGGGTGCCTTCCACCTGGCAGCTCCCTCTCCCACGGGTGTCATTTTTTCTTTTCTTTTGTGGTACTGGGGATTGAACTCAGGGGCATTCTACCTTCGAGCTACACCCCCAGCCCTATTTTTTTTTTTTTTTTTTTTTTTTTTGCGGTACTGGGGATTGAACTCAGAGGCGTTCTACCTTCGAGCTACACCCCCAGCCCTATTTTTTACTCTTTATTTTGAAACCGGGTCTCACTAAGTTGCGGAATGCTTCACCAGGTAGCTGAGGCTGGCCGCGAACCCGGATCCTCCGGTCTCAGCCTCCTGAATGCTGAGATTACAAACGTGCTGAGATTACAAGCGTGCGCCACCACACCCGGCCACGGGTGTCATTTTAGTGACGGGACTATTCCAAGTCCACGTGAAAATGCCATTTTAGTCTACAGTGCAGGCATGCCCCATGGCGGAGAGTCCATGGGCTGTAACCCCTGCCATCAACAGATTTAAGTGGTTGGCAAATCAAGATTGTGCTTGTTTTCTCTTGGAGAAGTGGCCTTCTACCTTATTGCATCTACAGGAATCAGCTTCAGCATTTGGTTCCCAAGAAGTATATAGCTCCTTTTCCCTCAAGTATATTAGGTAAATAAAAATACTTGGGGAAGTTCTCAGGTGACCCAGATAAAGACATAGACAAGTTCTTAAAATTGGGCCAAATTTTGTATTTAAATTGGAGGGATGTCTTGTTAATCTTCGGGTAGACCTTGTCTTCTACTGAAAAACTGGCTTGTCTTAGTGCCATTATTTATGGAGAACACATCTATGCAACTGATTCCTCTAGATACCTTACAGGTCCTCCACAACTTAGTGAGATACTGTTTCAAAATAAAATAGGACTGGGTATATAGCTCAGAGATTCAATGTCCCTGGTTTCAATCCCTCCCCAGTTCAACCACAAAAAAGAAAAACAAAAAAAAATTTTTTGGTTGGTTTTTTGTTTTGTTTTATTGTGATACAGGGGATTGGACTCAGGGGCATTCCATCTCCAAGCTATACCCCCAGGCCTACTTTTTCAAATGCCCCTCGACTGTCTACTACACACAAACACACAAAAGACTGATCAAGGATTCCAAAGAATTGAAAATAGACCAATCAGGGCTCAGATCTAAGGACCAATCAGGGCCCAGATCTAAGGACCAATCAGGGCCCAGATCTAAGGACCAATCAGGGCCCAGATCTAAGGACCAATCAGAGGAGCTGGCCAGGCTATATAAGCTGGCAGCTAGGCGCTACTCCACCCGGCAATAAGAAGAGAACAGTAGAGACTTCTTCAAGCAGAGCAGCTGAAGAAAAGCGGCGGCAGTGGCAAGCAAGCAGAATGACTGCGGCAGCAAGCTTGCAGAGCTGTAACACTGAGGAAGAATAGCAGTAACATCAATTTGATGGCATTTCTGCGGCAGCCGTCAAGGCCCAATATGAGCTCCAGGGAGTGGGTACTCTTTTAAGGCCTCTTCCACTGCAGCTCTACTGCCTTTGTTTGAGTGATATTAAATGCTGTAACCTGACACCTGTGTCTCCCAAGCTAAGTTCTATTAGTATTTGGAGACTAGAAGAGATAGACTGTGGGTTGACAGCTGAGATCTCCACTTGCCATGACCCACGGCAGTTCCTTTATCATTGGAGCTGCACTTTGGTGTTTCTTTTTCTTCATGCTCTAGCCCTCTGAGGAAGGCTCTTGGGTGGGTATTCCTAGCACTCAGCCTGGGATACTCTGGGGTGGTGCCAAAAGCCCCATGGGCTCTCTGCCTCTGTCATGGCCACTGGGGGGTTTCACTTCTACATTCTACCCAGGGACTTTGATCTTTCAAACCTCCAGCAGCAGCCAGCCAGTAAGAGCCATGAGTGTGGCTGCTGAGCTACAAGGCAGGTGAAGGTCTTGTAACGGTTTCCCCTAGGAGACTCCCGCTAATGAGTCGGGAATGTCTCCTCAGGGGCTCACTTTCCCGGAGACTTCCTATTAGTGTAGTCGCTTCCTTGCTGTGCAAACTTTTTTTTTGGGGGGGGGGGGTACTGGGGATGAAACCTGGGGGCATTCTACCTCTGAGCTACAGCCCCAGCCCTATTTTATTTTTTATTTTGAAACAGGGTCTGACAAAGTTGCAGAGGGCCTCACTAAGCAGCTGAGGCTGGCCACTAACCCAGATCCTCCAGTCTCAGTCTCCAAAGTGCTGGGATTACAAGCATGCACCACCACACTCGGCTCTGTGCAAACATTTTTAACTGATTCTGGCTTTTTTTTCTTTTCTTGGTGGTCCTGGGAATTGAACCCAAAGGCATCTACCTCCAAGCTACACCTCTATGCTGCTTTATTTATTTGGAAACAGGGTCTCACTAGGTTGAGTCTCACTACTTGCTGAGACAATCTTCAAAACTGTGATTCTGTCTCCCAAGTACTGAGATTACTAGCACTGATTCTATTTTTAAACTCTTACTAAACATTTTTAATGGCTTCATTTACTGTTGCAGGGACTTCACACTACCTGGAGGCTGGGATGTAGGGAAGCAAACACCAGTTTCCACTCTTATCCCCTCCCCCCCCCCCCCCCCCCCCCCCCCCCCCCCCCCCACACACACACGTGTACACAGGGCAAGGAGACCTTGGCAAGTGATGGAAGGAAACAAGAGCATGAAAGGCACCAGAGAGCTCACTGGGAGTTTCCCGAGCCCGCAGTGGGGGTCAAGGCTGTCTTCCTGCAGCTGACATGGTGCCACAAAGGAGGGCCAAGCACAGTATGTGTCAGGGCCAGTGACAGCAAACTACAACTTACGAGAGAGAGGAAGAAAGACAAGATGGGGGAGCCCAGGGAGCTCGTTAAGGAACATTCTGTGTCCCCAAAGTAAAATGGGAGGCCGGACATGATATGCAAACCAGCCCAGTCCCCACAGCGCTACACATCATGCCAGCTGCAACTTTGCACCCGCTGTCATCAGCGGTGGTGTGGGGGTGCCTTCCACCTGGTAGCCCCCTTTCCCACGGGTGTCATTTTAGTAAGAGGACTATTTACCCAAGTCCAGGTGCAAATGCCATTTTAGTCTACGGTGCTTGTGTGTAGGCATGCCCCGTGGCTGACAGGACATGGGCTGTAACCCCTGCCATCAACAGATTTAAGTGGTTGGCAAATCAAGATTCTGCTTGTGTTGTCTTGAGGAAAAGTGGCCTTCTACCATATTGCATCTACAGGAATCAGCTTCAGCATTTGGTTCCCAAGAAGTACATGGGTCCTTTTCCCTCAAGAATATCAGGTAAAGAAAAATACACTTGGGGAAGTTCTCAGGTGACCCAGATAAATGCACAGACAAGTTCTTAAATTTGGGACAATTTTTTTTATTTAAACTGGAAGGATGTCTTGTTAATCTTAGGGCAGAACTTGTCTTCTACTGAAAAAACAGATTGCCTTAGTGCCATTATTTATGGAGAACACATGTATGCAACTGATTCCTCTAGATACCCCACAGCCAATCAGGCCCTGACTCTTCAGGACCCTAAGTGTAACTGTAATCTGAAGGATGGTAAGGATGCATGTATCTGCCAAGGTGAATGAGGTATACTTCTATACCTGTGTGGTGGGAGGCCTTCAAGCAAGTAAGCCCAAACCCTTCAACTATACCAAACTTTCCACCATTGACCAAGAACTGCAGGAGAATTCCCACATTTCTAGAATGCCTAAGGGAAGCTATGAAAAAGTTTACCCCAGTAGACCCAGATTCCCCCGAAGGGTAGATCCTCTTGAAGGATAAGTTCATAATTCTGACAGCTTTTGAAATTAGGCAACAACTCCAAAAAGGTGGTTTCAGGCCAGGGACCAACACCTTAGATGAGTTCTTTAAAATTGGCTACTGTGAACCAGGTGGCACATACTTGTAATACCAGTACTTGAGAGGCTGAGACAGGAGGTTCTCAGGTCTGCAACTAGCCGCAGGACCTTGGTGAGGCCCTCCACAACTTAGTGAGATACTGTATCAAATAAAAAATAAAACAGGGCTGGGGATATAGCTCAGAGATAGAATATCCGTGGGTTCAATCCCCAGTTTCAAAAAGAAAAAAGAAAAAAAAAAACTTTTTTTTGGTTGGTTGTTTTGTTTTATTGTGATACTGGGGATTGAACTCAGGGGCATTCCACCTCCAAGCTATACCCCAGGCCTATTTTTCCAAATGCCCCTGGGCTGTCTACCACACACGAACACACAAAAAACTGATCAAGGATTCCAAAGGATTGAAAATGGACCAATCAGGGCTCAGATCTAAGGACCAGTCAGGGCCCAGATCTAACAACCAATCAGAGCTCAGATATAACCACCAATCAGGGCCCAGATTTAACAACCAATCAGAGGAGCTGGCCAGGCTATATAAGCTGGCAGCTCAGAGCAAATCCACAGAGCAGTAAGAAGAGAAAAGCAGAGACTTCTTCAAGCAGAGCAGCTGAAGAGAAACAGCGGTGGCGGCAGCAAGCTTGCAGAGCTATAACACCAACAAGGAAGAATAGCGGTAGCATCAATTTGATGGCATCTACTCGGCAATAGCCACCAAGGCCCAGTATGAACACCAGGGAGTGGAGACTCTTGAGGCCTCTTCCACTGCAGTTCTGCCACCTTTGTTGGAATGATATTAAATGCTGTAGCCTGGCACCTGTGTCTCCCAAGCTAAATTCTTAGTACTTTGAGACAAGAACAGGCAGGCTGTGGGTTGACAGCTGAGGCCTTTCCTCGCCATGACCCACAGCAGTTCTTTTATCACTGGAGCTGCCACTTGGGTGTTTCATTTTCTTGTGTTAGCCTTCTGAGGAAGCCTCTTGTGTGGGCATTCCTAGCGCTCAGCCTGGAGTACTCTGGGGTGGTGCTGAAAGGCCCCACTGGCTCTCTGCTATGGCCATTGGGGGTTTCACTTCCACGTTCTACCCAGGGACTATGATCTTCCAAACCTCCAGCAGCAGTCAGCCAGTAAGAGCTGTAAGTGTGGCTGCTGAGCTACAAGGCTGGTGAAGGTCTTGTGGTGATGTCCTCTGGGGGAATCTCACAGAGTCGGGAATGTTTCCTTAAAGGGGCTCACCTTCTTGGAGACTTCCTATTAGTGTAGTCTCTTCCTTGCTGCGCAGACATTTTTAACTGGTTCTGGTTTGTGTGTGTGTGTGTGTGTGGTACTGGGAATTGAACCAAAGGCATCTACGTCCAAGCTCCACCTCAACACTGATTTGTTTGGAAACAGGGTCTCACTAGATTGAGTCACTACTTACTGAGGTTGTCCTCAAACTTACAATTTTGTCTCAGCCTCCCAAGTACTGGGAATACTAGCACTGATTCTATTTTTAAACTCTTACTAAACATTTTTAGTAGCTTTATTTCCTGTTGCAGGGATATTCACACTACCTGGAGGCTGGGATGTAGGGAAGCGAACACCAGTTTCCACTCTACTCTCCTCCCACCATACACACACACACACACACACACACACAGGGCAAGGTGGCTTTGGCAAGTGCATGGAAGGAACAAGAGCATGACGGGCACCAGAGCCCTCAGTGGGGGCTCAAGGCTGTCTTCCTGCAGTTAACATGGTGCCACAAACAATGAAGGGCCAAGTGCAGTGTGTGTCGGGGCCAGCACCACAATGCTGCTACTCATGAGAGAGGGAGGAAGAAAGACAAGATGGGGGAGCCCAGGGAGCTCTCTAAGGAGCATTCTGTGTCCCCAAAGCCAAATGGGAGGCCAGGCATGCTTTGCAAACCAGCCCAGTCGCCACAGCGCTACACATCATGCCAGCTGCAAGTTTGCACCCACTGTCATCAGCGGTGCCATGGGGGTGTCTTCCACCTGGCAGCCCCTTCTCCCATGAGTGTCATTTTAATGACAGGACTATTCACCCAAGTCCAGGTGCAAATGCCATTTTAGTCTACGGTGCATGGGTGTAGGCATTCCCCGTGGCCGACAGGACATGGGCTGTAACCCCTACCATCAACAGATTTAAGTGATTGGCAAATCAAGATTCTGCTTGTGTTCTCTTGGGGAAAAGTGGCCTTCTACCTTATTGCATCTACAGGAATCAGCTTCAATGTTTTGTTCTCAAGAAGTACATGGGTCCTTTTCCCTCAAGAATATCAGGTAAATAAAAATATACTTTGGAGAGCCGGGCGTGGTGGCGCACACTTGTAATCCCAGCATTCGGGAGGCTGAGACTGGAGGATCCGGGTTCGAGGCCAGCCTCAGCTACTAGTGAGGCATTCTGCAACTTAGACTCGGTTTCAAAATAAAGAATAAAAAATAGGGCTGAGGGTATAGCTCGGAGGTAGAATGCCCCTGAGTTCAATCCCCAGTACTGCAAAAAAAAAAAAAAAATATATATATATATATATATATATATATATATATATATATATATATATATATATATATATATATATATGGGATTGAACTCAGGGGCATTCCACCTCCAAGCTATACTTCCAGCCCTATTTTTTCAAATGCCCCTGGGCTGTCTACACACACATACATACACACACACACTTGGGAGCCAGGCGTGGTGGCGCACGCTTGTAATCCCAGCATTTGGGAGGCTGAGACAGAAGGATCCGGATTTGTGGCCAGCCTCAACTACCTAGTGAGGCCCTCCGCAACTTAGGGAGAACCTGTTTCAAAGATAAAGAATAAAAAAAAAAAAAATAGGGCTGGGGGTTTAGCTTGGAGATAGAATGCCCCTGAGTTCAATCCCCAGTACCGAAAAAAAAATATTACTTGGGGAAGTTCTCAGGTGACCCAGATAAATACACAGATAAGTTCTTAAAATTGGGCCAAATTTTGTATTTAAATTGGAGGGATGTCTTGTTAATCTTAGGGTAGACCTTGTCTTCTACTTAAAAACTGGCTTGTCTTAGTGCCATTATTTATGGAGAACACATTTATGCAACTGATTCCTCTAGATACCTCTAGATACCCCACAGGCCCTCCACAACTTAGTGAGATACTGTTCCAAAATAAAAAATAAAATAAGGCTGGGGATGTAGCTCAAAGATAGAATGTCCCTGGGTTCAATCCTCAGTTCCACAAAACAAAACAACAACAACAAAAAAACACTTTTTTGGTTGGTTCATTTGTTTTATTGCTGTGATACTGGGGATTGAACTCAGGGGCATTCCACCTCCAAGCTATACTTCCAGCCCTATTTTTTCAAATGCCCCTGGGCTGTCTACCACACACAAACACACAAAAGACTAATCAGGGATTCCAAAGGATTGAAAATTGACCAATCAGGGCTCAGATCTAAGGACCAATCAGAGGAGGTGGCCAGGCTATATAAGCTGGCAGCTAGGCACAAATCCATAGGGCAGTAAGAAGAGAGAAGCCTAGATTTCTTCAAGCAGAGCATCAAGAGAGAAACACTGGCAGCTGCGAGCTTCGAACTGGGAGCAGAGGCAGGGGTGCGGCGGCGGCTGCAGTAGCGAGCAGAAAGATGGCGGCAGCAAGCTTGCAGAGCTATAACACCAATGAGGAAGAATAGCAGTAGCATTGATTTGATGGCATCTCCTCAGTAGCAGCAGCAGCTGCCGAGGCCCAGTATGAACACCAGGGAGTGGAGACTCTTGAGGTCTCTTCCACCGCAGTTCTGCCGCCTTCCCCTGAGTTACTAAACACTGTAGCCTGATGCCTGTGTCTCCCAAGCTAAATTCTTTTAGTACTTGGAGACAAAAACAGGCTGTGGGTCGACAGATGAGACCTTTCTTCCCCATGACCCACAGCAATTCTTTTGTTACTGGAGCTGCCACTTGGCTGTTTTTCTTTTTGCTCTAGCCCTCTGAGAAAGTGTCTTGTGTGGACATTCCTAGCGCTCAGCCTGGGCTACTCTGGGCTAGTGCCGAAAGGTCCCGCTGGCTCTCTGCCTCTGTCATGGCCATTGGAGTCTTTCATTTCCACGTTCTACCCAGAGACTATGATCTTCCAAACCTCCAGCAGCAGCCAGCCAGTAAGAGCCATGAGTGTGGCTGCTGAGCTACAAGGCAGGTGAAGGTCTTCTGATGGTTTTCTCTAGGAAAATCCTGCTAATGAGTAGAAATGT
Organism: Graphiurus murinus; assembly: GCA_004027655.1. Lineage (NCBI taxonomy): Eukaryota > Metazoa > Chordata > Mammalia > Rodentia > Gliridae > Graphiurus > Graphiurus murinus. The sequence continues at coordinate 130,432 of PVLC010001198.1, read as the reverse complement.
CATCTCAAAGAGACTCACCTTCCTGAAGACTTCCTGTTAGTTGTTAGTGTAGTCTCTTCCTTCCTTGCTGATTCTGGCTTTTTTTTTTTTTTTTTTTTTTTTTTTTTTTTTTTTTTTTTTTTTTTTTTTTTTTTTTTTTTTTTTTTTTTTTTTTTTTTTTTTTTTTTTTTTTTTTTTTTTTTTTTTTTTTTTTTTTTTTTTTTTTTTTTGGTGGTACCGGGAATTGAACCCAGAGGTATCTACCTCCAAGCTATACCCCCAGCTCTATTTTTTCCAAATACCTCTGGGCTGTCTACCACACACAAACACACAAAAGATTGATCAGGGATTCGAAGGAATTGAAAATACACCAATCAGGGCCCAGATCTAAGGACCAATCAGGACCCAGAGCTAACGACCAATCAGGACCCAGATCTAACGACCAATCAGAGGAGCTGGCCAAGGTATATAAGATGGCAGCAAGGAGCAAATCCACACAGCAGAAGAGAGAAGTAGAGATTACTTCAGGCAGAGCAGCGGAAGAGGAAACGGGTGCGGCTGCGAGCTGAGGTGGCAGCAGAGAGCAGAAAGACTGTGGCAGCAAGTTGCAGAGCTCTAACACCAACAAGGAAGAATAACAGTAGCATCGATTTGATGACATCTCCTCCGTAGCAGCAGCAGCCCCAGAGGCCCAGTATGAGCAACAGGGAGTAGAGACTCTTTTGAGGCCTCTTCCACCGCAGTTCTGCCGCCTTCCCCTGAGTTACTAAACACTGTAGCCTGATGCCTGTGTCTCCCAAGCTAAATTCTTTTAGTACTTGGAGACAAAAACAGGCTGTGGGTCGACAGATGAGACCTTTCTTCCCCATGACCCACAGCAATTCTTTTATTACTGGAGCTGCCACTTGGCTGTTTTTCTTTTTGCTCTAGCCCTCTGAGAAAGCGTCTTGTGTGGACATTCCTAGCGCTCAGCCTGGGCTACTCTGGGCTAGTGCCGAAAGGCCCAGCTGGCTCTCTGCCTCTGTCATGGCCATTGGGAGGTTTCACTTTCACATTTTACCCAGGGACTATGATCTTTCAAATCTCCAGCATCAGCCAGCCAGTCAGAGCCATAAGTGTGGCTGGTGAAGGTCTTGTGATGGTTTCCTCTAGGGAGACTTCCTGCTAATGTAGTCTCTTCCTTGTGAAAGTTTTTAACTGATTCTGGGTTTTTAAATTTATTTTTATTTATTTTGGTGGTCCTGGGAATTGAACACAAGCATCTACCTCCAAGTTATACCCCTAAGCCTATTTTTTTTCAAATGTCCCTGGGCTGTCTACTACACACAAACACAAAAGATTGATCAGGGATTCCAAAGGTTTGAAAATACACCAATCAGGGCCCAGATCTAAGGACCAATCAGGACCCAGAACTAAGGACCAATCAGGACCCAGATCTAAGGACCAATCAGGACCTAGATCTAAGGACCAATCAGCGGAGCTGGCCAGGCTATATAAGGTGGTAGCTAGGAGCAAGTCCACACAGCAGAAAAGGGAAGCAGAGACTTCAAGCAGAGCAGCAGGAAAGGAAACCGCAGCTGAGAGTTGCAGCGAGCAGAGAGAGGCGTGCTATGATACCAACAAGGAAGAATAGCAGTAGCATCAACTTGATGGTCTCTCTTCAGTAGCAGTAGCCTCCGAGGCCGAGTATCAAAACCAGGGAGTGGCGACTCTTTTGAGGCCTCCTGCCAAAGTCCTGCCGCCTTTGACTGATATTAAACGCTGTAGCCTGATGTCTGTGTCTCCCAAGCTAAATTCTTAGTACTTGGAGACTAGAACCAGATATGCTGTGGGTCGACAGCTGAGACCTTCCCTCACCATGACCCACAGCAGTTCGTTTATCACTGGAGCTGCCACTTGAGTGTTTTTCTTTTTGCTCTAGCCCTCTGAGGAAGTGTCTCACGTAGGCATTCCTAGCGCTCAGCATAGGCTACTCAGGTGGTGCTGGAAGGCCCCGCTGGCTCTGTCTCTGTCATGGCCATTGGGGGGTTTCACTTCCACGTTCTACCCAGAGTCTATGGTCTTTCAAACCTCCGGCATCAGTCAGCCAGTTAAGAGCTGTAAGTGTGGCTGCTGAGCTACGAGGCCGGTGAAGGTCTTGTGACTATTTCCTCTAGCAGAATCCTGCTAATAAGTCGGGAATGTGGCCTCAGAGGGGTCACCTTCCTGGAGACTTCCTGTTAGTGTAGTCTCTTCCTTGCTGTGTGAATATTTTTAACTAATTGACTTTTTTTTTTTTTTCTCTTTGGTGGTACTGAGAATTGAACCCAGAGGCATCTACCTCCAAGCTCCACTTCTTTTTTTTTTTTTTTTTTTTTTCGGTATTGGGGATTGAACTCGGGGGCATTCTACCTCCAAGCTGTATCCCCAGCCCTATTTGTTATTCATTTTGAAACAGGGTCTTCCTAAGTTGCAGAGTGCCTCACTAAGTAGCTGAGGCTGGCCAAAAACCCGGATCCTCCGGTTTCAGCCTCCCAAATGCTGGGATTACAAGTGTGCACCACCACACCAGGCTCAAGCTCCACCTCTTCTACCGATTTTTTATTTACTTGGAAACAGGGTCTCACTACTTGCTGAGACTGTCCTCAAACCTGCCATCCTGTCTCAGCTTCCCAAGTACCAGGATTACCAGCACTAATTCTATTTTTAAACTGTCTTACTAAACATTTTTACTAGCTTCATTTCCTGTTGCAGGGACTTCACACTACCTGGTGCCTGGGATGTAGGGAAGCAAACACCAGTTTCCACTCTCATCCCCTCCCACCACACACACACACACACACACACACACACATACGGGGCAAGGTGACCTTGGCAAGTGCATGGAAGGAGACAAGAGCATGAGGGGCACCAAGGAGCTCACTGGGAGTTTCCCAAGCCCTCAGTGGAAGTCAAGGCTGTCTTCCTGCAGCTGACATGGTGCTAGGAACAAAGGGCCAAGTGCAGTGGGTGTCAGGGCCTGCACCAGCATGCTGCTACTCCTGAGAGAGAGAGGAAAAAAGGCAAGATGGTGGGGCCCAGGGAACTCTTAAATAGCATTCTGTGTCCCCAAAGCAGAATGGGAGGCCCGGCATGGTTTGCAAACCAGCCCAGTCCCCACAGCGCTAGGCATCAGGCCAGCTGCAAGTTTGCACCCGCTGTCATCAGCAGTGCCGTGGCGATGCCTTCCACCTGGCAGCCCCTCCCCCATGGGTGTCATTTTAGTGACGGGACTATTCCCGCATGCCTATGTGCAAGAGCCATTTTAGTTTATGGTGCTTGGGTGTAGGCATGCCCCGTGGCCAAGAGTCCATGGGCTGTAACCCCTGCCAGCAACAGATTTAAGTGGTTGGGAAATCAGAATTGTGCTTGTGTTTTCTTGGGGAAAAAAATGGCTCCAGATGCTAACAATGCTACCTTGGTGTTTGTTTCCGGGGTAATCAGTGAAGGACTTTGACATAAATTGGGTAAGTGGAAACAAATGCTTTAAGATATTCTTGCTTTTTAAAGGTCTGTGATAACGTGTGTGGGTCTGTGGGTTAAATGAAAACAATGAGGAACTGTCTTTGTCTTTGGGTCTAGGCTATTGCAAAGTTGGGTTCTAGAAACCGTATAATTTTATTCAATGTTTTGGTGAGACAATAAGAACTAAGATGTTTTGCATTGGCAAAAGCTGAATTCAGATATGACGTAGGACAAACTACCCAGGTAAAAGCTTTAATCTCTGTGTATCCTGGAAAACAGGAATTCCCAAATGGGTATGATTCTTGTAGGTCTGCCCTTCTTGTTTCCCATGAGGGCATGCAAGTCCTCCCCTCTTCCCTTTTCATAGACCAGGGTTTTTCTCCAAGGTCAGTCCATCTCTATCTGTGGACATGTTACTCACATTCTCAGGGGACCTCCCTTCCTTCCCTGTCCAATATTCTAGGGGCAACTAATAGGGAGGTGTATGTCTCACATCTAAGACCTCCACCAGACCCTCATTCACCTTGGCAGATAAATGAATAGGCAGTTTGAAGCCGCCTTACTTTTTTTTTTTTTTTTCGCAGTACTGGGGATTGAACTCAGAGGCATTCTACCTCCGAGCTCTACCCCCAGCCCTATTTTTTATTCTTTATTTTGAAACCGGTCTCACTAAGTTGCCGCCTTACTTTTTGACAAACAGCGCTGATGCTAATCACCAGTAGACATGGCAGTATCAAATATCTTCCATCATTTTTCACTTCTGTTATGGAATGAATAGAGGGTCCAGGATACAGAGGCAACATTTTAAGGATAAGTCCGACCAGGCAGAGATCCAGGGGATGCCCCGCTTGGATTGGGAGGCTCCTGCAAGGACAGGAACACCTCACAGGCTCCTGCTTAAATTGGGGTGTTAATCCAAGACCAGGAGCAAAGGAGCTCCGACTTGCCTTGGGTGCTAATGCAGGTCAGCATCTTTAAGGTTTGCAGTCCCCAGGAATGTAACCTCCACAACTGGGAAGCATTCACCCCTCCAACCTTAAGGAAATGCCTTCTCTTCTGTACACCAGCCTGGACTACTTTCAAATTACAGGATGGTGAAATCTGGCCCCCAGAGAAAAGCATAAACCCCAGGATTTTCAAAGAGATCTCTTTTGTAAATGTTTAGGGATGTGGTCTGAGGTGACAAGTGTTCTTTGTGCTTTCTGAGAATTACATCCTTCATAAGAAAGGCAGGTCCTGCACTTCCCTGGGTATTTAGACCCACTCCATCCCAGGACTCTGGTCCGTTATCCTCAAGTCTTCCCCTCTTTATCTTGACCTGTCTACTGTCTATCCCTGGCTCCAACATCTTCTGCACCTCTAAAGACCTCATCCCCTCAGACCTCTGCCTCTTCTACCTTATTGCATCTACAGGAATCAGCTTCAGCGTTTGGTCCCCAAGAAGTACATGGGTCCTTTTCCCTCAAGGATATCAGGTAAATAAAAATACACTTGGGGAAGTTCTCAGATGACCCAGATAAAGGCACAGACAAGTTCTTAAAATTGGGCCAAATTTTTTTATTTAAATTGGAGGGATGTCTTGTTAATCTTAGGGCAGACCTTGTCTTCTACTGAAAAAACAGATTGTCTTAGTGCCATTATTTATGGAGAACACATGTATGCAACTGATTCCTCTAGGTACCCCACAGCCAATCAGGCCCTGACTCTTCAGGACCCTAAGTGTAACTGTAATCTGAAGGATGGTAAGGATGCATGTATCTGCCAAGGTGAATGAGGTATACTTCTATACCTGTGTGGTAGGAGGCCTTCAAGCAAGTAAGCCCAAACCCCTCAACTATACCAAACTTTCCACCATTGACCAAGAACTGCAGGAGAATTCCCACCACATTTCTAGAATACCTAAGGGAAGCTATGAAAAAGTTCACCCAGTAGACCCAGATTCCCCTGAAAGGTAGATCCTCTTAAAGGATAAGTTCATAATTCTGACAGCTTTTGAAATCAGGCAACAACTCCAAAAAGGTGGTTTCAGGCCAGGGACCAACACCTTAGATGAGTTCTTAAAATTGGCTACTGTGAACCAGGTGTGATGACATATACTTGTAATCCCAGTACTTGAGAGGCTGAGACAGGAGGTTCTCAGGTCTGCAGCTAGCCTCAGGACCTTGGTGAGGCTCTCCCCAACTTAGTGAGATACTGTCTCAAATAAAAAATAAAATAGGGCTGGGGATGTAGCTCAGAGATAGAATGTCCCTGGATGCAATCCTCAGTTCCACAAAAAAAAAAAAGAAAAAAGAAAAAAAAGAAAGAAAAAAAAATTTTTTTTTGGTTTTTTTTTGGTTTTTTGGTTTTTATTGTGATATTGGGAATTGAATTAAGGGCATTCCAACTCCAAGCTATACCACAGCCCTATTTTTTCAAATGCCCCTGGGCTGTCTACCACACAGAAAACACAAAAGACAGATCAGGGATTCCAAAGGACTGAAAATAGACCAATCAGGACCCAGATTTAAGGACCAATCAGGACTCAGATCCAAGGACCAATCAGGGCCCAGATCTAAGGACCAATCAGAAGAGCTAGCCAGGCTATATAAGCTGCAGGTAGGCACAAATCTACTGGGCAGTAAGAGGAGAGAAACCAAGACTTCTTCCAGCAGAGCCTCCAGAGAGAAACACTGGCGTCTGCCAGCGGCGGCGACAGCGGCAGCAGTAGCGGCAGCAGTAGCAAGCAGAAAGATGGCGGCAGCAAGCCTGCAGAGCTATAACACCGAGAAAGAAAAGCAGTAGCATTGATTTGACGGCATCTCCTCAGTAGCAGCAGCCACTGCTGAGGCCCAGTATCAACACCAGGGAGTGGAGACTCGAGGTCTCTTCCACTGCAGTTCTGCCACCTTCATCTGGGTGATATTAAATGCTGCAGCCTGATGCCTGTGTCCCCATGCTAAATTCTTTTAGTACTTGGAGACTAGAACCAGATACACTGTGGGTTGACAGCTGAGACCTTTCCTCACTATGACCCACAGCAGTTTCTTTACCTCTGGAGCTGCCACTGGGCTGTTTCTCTCTTTTTGCTCTAGCCCTCTGAGGAAGCCTCTTGTGTAGGCATTCCTAGCCCTCAGCCTGGGCTACTCTGACCTAGTGCCCAAAGTCTGCTGGCTCTCTGCCTCTGTCAAGGCCATTGGGAGGTTTCACTTCCATGCCTACCCAGGGTCTATGATCTTCCAAACCTCTGGCATCAACCAGCCAGGAAGAGCCATAAGTGGCTGCTGAGCTACAAGGCTGGTGAAGGTCTTGTGACAGTTTCCTCTAGGAGAATCCCACTAATGAGTCGGGAATGTCTCCTCAAAGGGGCTCACCTTCCTGGAGACTTCCTATTTGTGTAGTCTCTTCCTTGCTGTGCAAACATTTTTAACTGATTCTGGCTTTTTCTTTTTTTCTTGGTGGTCCTGGGAATTGAACCCAAAGGTATCTACCTCCAAGCTACACCTCTATGCTGCTTTATTTGGAAACAGGGTCTCACTACGTTGAGTCTCACTACTTGCTGAGGCTATCCTCAAACCTGTGACTGTCTCAGTCTCCCAAGTACTGGGATTACCAGCACTGATTCTATTTTTAAACTCTCTTACTAAACATTTTTAGTAGCTTCATTTCCTGTTGCAGGGACTTCACACTGCCTGGAGGCTGGAATGTAGGGAAGCGACCAGTTTCCACTCTCATCCCCTCTCACCACACACACACACGCACTCACACACACACACACTTAAACACAAGGGGCAAGGTGAGCTTGGCAAGTACATGGAAGGAAACAAGAGCATGAGGGGCATCAGGGAGCTCACCAGCAGTTTCCCAAGCCCTCAGTGGGGGCTGTCTTCCTGCAGCCAAAATAGTGCCACAAACAAAGGAGGACCAAGCGCAGTGTGGGCCATGGCCAGCACCAGCATGCAGCTACTCATGAGAGAGGGAGGAAGGAAGACAAGATGGCAGGACCCAGGGAGCTCTCTAAGGAGCATTCTGTGTCCCCAAAGCCAAATGGGAGGCCAGGCATGGTTTGCAAACCTGTCCAGTCCCCAAAGCGCTACGCATCATGACAGCTGCAAGTTTGCACCCACTGTCATCAGCGGTGCCATGGAGGTGCCTTCCACCTGGCAGCCCCCTCTCCCATGAATGTCATTTTAGTGACCGGACTATTCACCCAAGTCCAGGTGCAAATGCCATTTTAGTCTATGGTGCGTGGGTGTAGGCATGCCCCGTGGCCGACAGGACATGGGCTGTAACCCCTGCCATCAACAGATTTAAGTGGTTGGCAAATCAAGATTGTGCTTGTGTTGTCTTGGGGAAAAGTGGCCTTCTACCTTATTGCATCTACACGAATCAGCTTCAACGTTTTGTTCTCAAGAAGTACATGGGTCCTTTTCCCTCAAGGATATCAGGTAAATAAAAATATACTTGGGAGCGGGGCGTGGTGGCGCACACTTGTAATCCCAGCATTTGGGAGGCTGAGACAGAAGGATCCGGATTTGTGGCCAGTCTCAACTACCTAGTGAGGCCCTCCACAACTTAGTGAGACCCCGTTTCAAAAATAAAGAATAACCCAGGCATGGTGGCGCACGCTTGTAATCCCAGCATTTGGGAGGCTGATACCGGAGGATCTGGGTTCGCGGCCAGCCTCAGCTGCTTAGTGAGGCCCTCCGCAACTTAGTGAGACCCGGTTTCAAAATAAAGAATAAAAATAGGGCTGGTAGTATATCTCGGAGGTAGAATGCCCCTGAGTTCAATCCCCAGTACCGCAAACAAACAAACAAACAAAAAAAATACTTGGGAAAGTTCTCAGGTGACCCAGATAAATACACAGATAAGTTCTTAAAATTGGGCCAAATTTTTTATTTAAATTGGAGGAATGTCTTGTTAATCTTAGGGTAGACCTTGTCTTCTACTGAAAAACTGGCTTGTCTTAGTGCCATTATTCATGGAGAACACATTTATGCAACTGATTCCTCTAGATACCCTACAGGTCCTCCACAACTTAGTGAGATACTGTTTCAAAATAAAAAATAAAATAGGGCTGGGGATGTAGCTCAGAGATTCAATGTCCCTGGGTTCAATCCCCAGTTCTTAAAAAAAAAAAAACAAAAAAAACCCAGAAAGATGGCGGCAGCAAGCTTGCAGAGCTATAACACCAATGAGGAAGAACAGCAATAGCATTGATTTGATGGCGTCTTCCGCAGCAGCAGCTGCCGAGGCCCAGTATGAACATCAGGAAGTGGAGACTTTTTTTTTTTTTTTTTTTTTTTGCGGTACTAGGGATTGAACTCGGGGACATTCTACCTCCAAGCTATACCCCCAGCCCTATTTTTTATTCTTTATTTTGAAACTGGGTCTCACTAAGCTGTGGAGTGCCTCACTAGGTAGCTGAGTCTGGCCACGAACCCAGATCCTCCGGTCTCAGCCTCCCAAATGCTGGGATTACAAGTGTGTGCCACCACGCCCGGCGTGGAGACTCTTTTGAGGCCTCTTCCACCACAGTTCTGCCGCCTTCCTCTGAGTTATTAAACACTGTAGTCTGATGCCTGTGTCTCCCAAGCTTAATTCTTGTAGACTTGGAGACAAGAACAGATAGGTTGTGGGTCGACAGCTGAGACCTTTCTTCCCCATGACCCACAGCAGTTCCTTTATTACTGGAGCTGCTACTTGGCTGTTTTTCTTCTTGCTCTAGCCCTCTGAGAAAGCGTCTTGTGTGGGCATGCCTAGTGCTCAGCCTGGGCTACTCTGGGCTAGTGCCGAAAGGCCCCACTGGCTCTCTGCCTCTGTCAAGGCCATTGGGGTCTTTCATTTCCACATTCTACCAGGGACTATGATCTTCCAAACTTCCGGCAGCAGCCAGCCAGTAAGAGCCATGAGTGTGGCTGCTGAGCTACAAGGCTGGTGAAGGTCTTCTGATGGTTTTCTAGGAAAATCCTGCTAATGAGTAGAAATGTCACCTCAAAGGGGCTCACCTTCCTGAAGACTTCCTGTTAGTTGTTAGTGTAGTCTCTTCCTTCCTTGCTGATTCTGGCTTTGTGTGTGTGTGTGTGTGTTACTGGACATTGAACCCAGAGGTATCTACCTCCAAGCTATACCCCCAGCCCTATTTTGTCCAAAAGCCCCTGGGCTGTCTACCAAACACAAACAGACAAAAGATTGATCAGGGATTCGAAAAAGTTGAAAATACACCAATCAGGGCCCAGAGCTAACGACCAATCAGGACCCAGATCTAAGGACCAATCAGGACCCAGATCTAAGGACCAATCAGGACCCAGATCTAACAACCAATCAGGAACCAGACCTAACAACCAATCAGGGCTCAGTTCTAACAACCAATCAGAGGAGCTGGCCAGGCTATATAAGCTGGCAGCAAGGAGCAAATCCACACAGCGGAAGAAGAGAGAAATAGAGATTACTTCAAGCAGAGCGGCGGAAGAGGAAGCTGTGAGCTACGATGGCAGCAGCAAGCAGAAAGGCTGTGGCTGTGGCGATGGCTGCTTGCAGAGCTATAACACCGAGAAAGAAAAGCAGTAGCATTGGCTTGACAGCGTCTCCTGAGTAGCATCAGCTGCTGCTGAGGCCCAGTATCAACACCAGGGAGTGCAGTTCTGCTACCTTCATCTGGCCTGATGCCTGTGTCCCCCAAGCTAAATTCTTTTAGTACTTTGAGACTAGAACCAGATACACTGTGGTTGACAGCTGAGACCTTTCCTCACCATGACCCACAGCAGTTTGTCTGGAGCTGCCGCTCGGCCATTTCTCTTTTTGCTCTAGCCCTCTAAGGCAATGTCTCATGTGATCATTCCTAGCGCTCAGACTGGGCTACTTTGGGCTAGTGCCCAAAGTCCGTGCTGGCTCTTTGCCTCTGTCATGGCCATTGGGGGGTTTCACTTCCATGCCTACCCAGGGTCTGTGATCTTCCAAACCTCTGGCATCAGCCAGTAATAGCTACAAGGCTGATGAGGGTCTTGTGACAGTTTCCTCTAGGAGAATCCCACTAATGAGTCGGGAATGTCTCCTCAAAGGGGCTCACCTTCCTGGAGACTTCCTATTAGTGTAGTCTCTTCCTTGCTGTGCTAATATTTTTAACTGATTTGGGCTTTTTTTTTTTTCTTGGTGGTCCTGGGAATTGAACCCAAAGGCATCTACCTCCAAGCTACACCTCTATGCTGCTTTATTTATTTGGAAACAGGGTCTCACTAGGTTGAGTCTCACTACTTGCTGAAGCTATCCTCAAACCTGTGACTGTCTGTCTCCCAAGTACTGGGATTACCAGCACTGATTCTATTTTTAAACTCTCTTACTAAACACTTTTAATGGCTTCATTTACTGTTGCAGGGACTTCACACTACCTGGAGGCTGGGATGTAGGGAAGCGAATACCAGTTTCCACTCTGATCCCCTCCCACCACACACACCCTTAAACACAAGGGGCAAGATGACCTTGGCAAGTGCATGGAAGGAAACAAGAGCATGAGGGGCACCAGGGAGCTCACCAGCAGTTTCCCGAGCCCTCAGTGGGGGTCAAGCCTGTCTTCCTGCAGCCAAAATAATGCTACCAACAAACTAGGGCCAAGCGCAGTGTGGGTCATGGCCGGCATCAGCACACTGCTACTCATAAGAGAGGGAGGAAGAAGGGCAAGATGGCAGGACCCAGGGACCTCTTTAAAGAGCATTCTGTGTTCCCAAAGCAGAATGAGAGGCCTGGCATTGTTTGCAAACCAGCAGAGTCCCCACAGCGCTACGCATCATGCCAGCTGCAAGTTTGCACCTGCTGTCATCAGCGGTGCTGTGGGGGTGCCTTCCACCTGGCAGCCCCCTCTCCCACAGGTATCATTTTAGTGATGGGACTATTCCCCCAAGTCCATGTGTAAATGCCATTTTAGTCTACAGTGCTTGTGTGTAGGTATGCCCCGTGGCTGACAGGCCATGGGCTGTAACCTCTTCCATCAACATATTTAAGTGATTGCCAAGTCAATTTTGTGCTGGTGTTCTCTTGGGGAAAAGTGGCTCCAGATTTTAACAATGCTACCCTGGTGTTTCAGTTTTCCCTGGTAATCAGTGAAGGAATTCGCCATAAATTGGGTAAATGGAAACAGATAAATGCTTTAAGATGTTCTTGCCTTTTTAAGTTCTGTGATAACACATGTGGGTCTGCCGGTTAAATGAAAACAATGTGGAATTGTCTTTGGGTCTGGGTTGCTGGAAATTTGGTTTCTAGATACTGTATAATTTTATTCAATGCTTTGATGTGGTTATAAAAACTAAGATGTCTTTCATTGGCAAACCTGGATTCGGGTATGATGTAGGACAAGCTACCCAGGTGAAAGCTTTAATCTCTGTGTCTCCCAGCAAACAGGAATCCCCAAATGGGTACAATTCTTGTATGTCTGTCCTTTTGTTTCCTATGAGGAAACCTCCGAGCTATACCCCAGCCCTATTTTTTTCAAATGCCCCTGGGCATTCTACCACACACAAACACACAAAACACTGATCAGAGATTCCAAAGAAGGATTGAAAATAGACCAATCAGGGTGCGAATCCAAGGACCAATCAGAAAAGTTGCCATATTATATAAGCTGGGATCTGGGGCTGCAGAGGACGGAAGTAGAGACTAGTACAAGCAGAGAGCAACAAAGAAATGCAATATGACCAGAAGGAAGAAGCAGCGGCAGCGGCAAACAAGCTTGCAGAGCTGTAGTACCAGCAGAGCAGCGTACAGCAACAGCAATCTGATGGTGCCTCCTGGGCAGCAGCGGCCTCCAGGAACCATAGTGGCCACCAAGAGAGGCAACCCTCTTAAGACCCTCCCTGTCTGGGAATTCTGCTGCCTTCCTCTGTCTCCTATTAAACATTGTGCCCAGATTCCTGTGTCTCCTAAGCGAAGTTACTTTGTTCTTGGAGACAGAACTGAGGTAGGCTGCAGGTATGGGGCTGAGATCTCACCTGCAGCAACCTGCAGGTTCCTTTATCATTAGGTTTATGGCCCGTCACATGGCCCTGGGGAGCCAGGAGATGATTGTCCTTTCCCGTGAGGAGTGGGTTGGTCCATAGTCTTGATGGCATGAGAAGAGGGTCCTGGCCACCCTCCTCCCGCTGTGAGAACAAAAGGTTTGGGGCACAACAGGGTAGTGCACGCCTTGGGAGGCTGAGACAGGATGGCCGCAGGTTCCAGGCTAGCCTAGCAACTTAGCAACACTCTTTTTCAAAATAAAAAGGGCCAGGAAGTGACTCAGAGATAGGACACTCCTAGGTTCAATCCTCATTACCACAAAAGAAAAAATAGCTAGAGAAGACTCTTGAGCACTCTCCATCCCCATCTGCAAGGCAGTTCCTGAATTGTGTCTGGGAGTACCCAGCTCCTGAACGCACAGCCTTGGCCCTTCTCACTACGCAGCTCACCTCCAGCCACCTCTTCTGCCTCTTTTCTGGATCTTCTTCCTATTCTCGCATTTTGGTAGTGGGGACTGAGCCCCGGGCCGTTCTACCTCCGAGCTACACCCCCAGTCCTTTCTAGCTTTCATCTTGAAAAAGGGTCTCGCTAAGTTGCGGAGGCTGGCCTGGAACCTGCGATCCTCCCGTCTCAGCTCCCAAGTACTGGGATTGCAGGTGTGCGCCACCTCTTCCTGTCTTCAGCATGGGCTTGTGTTAAGTTTCAGGCCCTCTGCTCTCCCTTCCCAGCCTGCTCTACCCTCTTTCATCATCTACTGACTGCTCCGCTATTGGCAGCTGCCCAGTTTCCACTTCTAGCCCTGAAACCCAGCCCCATGCCCGCAACGGTGCGGCCAGGCTCCTTGGATGTCGTGACCTCCACACAGGCCTCTTTCCCCTTCCCAGGGATCCCTGCGCCTGGACAGTCCCTTTCAGATGGCAGCATCGCTCCCAGATCAAACCTGAGTCCCTTGCAGCTCTCTGGCATAATATTAATTCTTCCCCCAAACCTCTTATTTACTTATTTATTTGGTACTGGGGATAGAACCCAGAGGCATTCTACCTCTGAGCTACACCCACCACCCCCAGTCCTTTTTATTTACTTTTGTTTATTTTGTGGTACTGGGGATTGAACACAGGGGCATTCTACCTCTGAGCTACACCCCCAGTCCTATTTTTTTTTATTCTTTATTTAGAAACACGGTCTCTCGAAGTTACAGAGGGCCTAAGTAGCTGAGGCTGGCTGAGAACCTGGATCCTCCTGTCTCAGCCTCCCAAATACTGGGATTACAAGCGTGCGCCGCCACACCCAGCTATTTTTGTTGTTGTTGTTTTGTTTTGTTATTTGTTTGTTTGTTTTGGGTTTTTTGCAGTACTGGAGATTGAACTCAGGGGCATTCTACCTCCGAGCTACACCCCCAGCCCTATTTTTTATTCTTTATTTTTGAAAACGAGTCTCACTAAATTGCGGAGTGCCTCACTAGGTAGCTGAGGCTGGCCGCGAACCCCGAATCCTCTGGTCTCAGCCTCCCGAATGTGTTGTTTTATTTTGTTTCGAAACAGGATCTTGATAGGATGCAGAGAGACTCGCTAAATTGCTGAAGCTGGTCTTGAACATACGATCCTCCTGTCTCAGCCTCCCGAGGACTGGGATTACAGGTGTGCACCAGCACACTCACCCTCCCCCCAAACCTTTTAAATGGATCCACTCCATGGCGCCATCCTACTCTGGTCTCTGAGTGCTTTGCCGTTGGATCAGCGCGGTGGCCCCTAATTCATCAACTCACCGCTCATGCAGGCCTCGTGCAGCGGGGACGCTGTGTACAGGGGGGGGTTCACCTTCGCCCCATAGGACAGCAAGAGCTTCACACACTCGATGCTGCCGGAGGCGCAGGCATCACAGAGAGGGGTGCTGCCGTCGATGTTTCGGGCGTCTACCTGCAGTGGACGAACAAGTGTTAAAGGGCAGGGATAACACCCCACAACTCGCTTTCTCAACTTGATGAGGATTCCTCTGAGCCAAGACACTTCTCAGAAGCGCCAGTTTGCTCTGATGTGTTAAGGCCCCAGCCAGACAGTGAAGTTTAAAGAGAAAGACACTGTTGAGGCCCAGGGTGCCTAAGGAAGAAGTTCCATTTGGGGATCTTTTCTCTCCGGGCAGGATGAGCTCAGCCTTGCCCTTACCACTATCCTAATAACTACAGAGCAGGAGGGGAGGGCCTGAGGCTGCAAGTTGGGGTTGGCAGTGTATAAAAATGGGTTTTAACTCCAGCCTCGGCTAAAAAGAATACCCGAGACTGTCTACCAGGCCTCCTCCGGCATGAAAATCACAAGCTGTGGAAAAAGGCAACTCCCTAAATTGGCAAATTCCGCTTAGAATTTGTCCAAATTCAGCTTCTTTATGGGAACGTGCTGAAACTCGTTACATTCCGAGCTTTTGGAAACAAGCGATGGTCTATCGCCTCAGTCTCTTCCCGCCCCATGAGCCCCAAGCCCAGAGCCCTACATTGATTATAAGTCACCCAGAGTGCGCCGGGTGGCTCCTGCCAGCTCTCAGGGCCAGGAATTCTGGCGGCTTAAAACCAGCCATGGGGTGAGCACTTACACCAGGAAAGGCACCAGAATTTTTTGTTCCTTTTTTTTTTTTTTCTTTTCTCCCAGAGAGCTGTCTTGCCAGCCCCTCACTGAGTCATCCTGGAGCCTGGAGCCCTGCTCTCTGAACCCAGGCAACAGCTGTTGAGCCCAGGCCTGAGCCCCTCCCTAAGAGCCCCAGCCTAGGACGCAGCTGGCCTGCTCAGGCCCTTCCTCCTGCAGAGCAGAGCAGCCCACCACCATTCGCTAAAACCGCCCAGTCCGTGAGCATTTCCCAGCCCTCTGCTCCCTGGTTCTCTGTGTGCCACAGGTGCCCTCTCTCTTATCTCTGAGCTTCAAGCACCCCCTGATCTGCACTCTTCCCGCCTTTCCTTCTAACCCTTCCTCTGCGTTTCCAGTCTGTCCCTCCCTTCGCAAATCACAGGCGGCAAATCTCAAGCCATTTCTTTTCCTACCTCTAGAGGTCGCCCTAGCCGAGCCGGTGGCGTGCATGCCGGCAGCTGCACCCTACCTCTAGCTGGGGCTCGCGGGCAGGGCCCTCACCTGGGCCCCGGCGGCCAGCAGCAGCTGCACACACTGGGCCTGGCCCTGCAGACTGGCCGCATGCAGGGGCGTGATGGAGTCCACCGTGACCTGGTTGACGCAGGCGCCGCTCTCGATCAGCTGCTGCAGCTGCAGGCTCTCGCCCCGCTGGGCGGCCTCGTGCACTGGGGTGCGCTCCACCCAGAATCCTGGAGAGGAAACGGAGTTGGTGCTAAGACCCTGCTACTTCCATCCAGGACAAATGAGCACAGGTTGAGACTGGGGGGTGGGGTGGGGGACTGAGGACACCCCTAGGCACTGCCGATGGCAGGGTCACATAATTGGTCCCAACACTCCCATTAAAATTCTTGAGCCATCCTCAAGTCGAGAAGGGTGGAGTCCTATCTCCTTGGCAGGGCATATAAGGGTGTCTGTGATGTGGATCTCGCTCATCTCCAGAATCCCACCACTGTGCCCACACAAACCCCACTGCAGGGACACGGGTAGCTCATCACTGTCCGCTGCAGTTCCTCTCAATAAGGGTGCACCCCCCCAATAGTAATGACCAGAAACCCCATCTTGGAAGGTAGTGATAAGTGGTCATGTATCACTCTAAGGTCCTTGTGGGAGAAGCAAAACCCTAAGGCAGAAGGAGAGAGTGCAACTTTAAAAAGAAGCCAAGAGCCAGGCATGGTGGCGCACGCTTGTAATCCCAGGATTGGGGAGTCTGAGACAGGAGGATCGCAGGTTCAACGCCAGCCTCAGCTACTTAGTGAGGCTCTCAGCAACTTAATGAGACCGTGTTTCCAAGTGAAAAATAAAATATAGGACTGGGGGCGTAGCTTGGAGGTACAATGCCTCTGGATTCAATCCCCATTACCAAATAGATAATAATGGCTAGGGGGGTCGCCCAAAACAAAAATAAAATAGGGGTGGGGGTGTTGCTTGGAGGTAGAATGTCCCTAGGTTCAATCCCCAGTACCAAAACATATATATATATATATATGTATAATATATATATATATATATATATATATATATATATATATATATATTATTCAGCTTTACAAAGGAAGGAAATTCGTTCGAACATATGACCTCAGCAGGAGACAGCTTTACAGTGGGGAGGTGAGCAGTGCTAGCTGCCTGGGGTGCACCTCAACAACCTTTCCTGACACCTCAAGCCACTGGATGGCCCTTCAAGGGTTGCAATGCGAGGTGGGTGCGAGGGGAGCCCTCTCTTTGTAAACACCAGCAGACAGCGCCATAACTGCAGAGGTGCCCCCCCAGAGGCAGGGCAGCCTTAAATCTATCCCTGAGGAGTGAGCTCAGGAAACTCGTCAATCAGCAAACCGACTGGCCAGGCCTGACAGGTTCTACCCAGTCCCTGGGCCTGGACCCCAGTTGTGACAAATGTCCCCTCCCCCAGCCCAAGAATGGTCTCCCTCAGGAGAGCAATGCCCTGGAAACCTGAGACCCCATGTTGTACTGACAGGTTCCCTCTGGGGCCAGAGGTCCTCCCCTAAACCCCAGCCACATAATTGCTCCCCGTCACCCCTTCCCCCATGAGTGGGTCATGTGGGACCAGCTCCTTCACCTGATCCTCCGGGGATCAGGAGAAAATCTGCGTGCAAGGTACACAGCCCATCTGTATCTCCAGAGTCCGCCCCGCCATACCCATCTCCAGTGACACTGAACTTCGTATGAACTTCAGCCAGCCTCCTTTCCAGCTGAGTAGCTGAATTCCCCCTCGTCCACCAAGACCCAGAGGACTATCTGTCCTTTCATGAAGCCTCCCAGAGTGCAGCCTAGCCGCCCACACCCTTCTTCATACCATCTGTACCAACACTAACCTGCATTCTTCCCATCCTGGCCTTTCTCCTAAGCTAGTCTATGGTACTGCCACAGATTATTCTTCAGCTATGGCAGAGACCTGACTCACAGTATCTAAATACGGAACAATGGCCAAATGCATCTTTTCCCTGCCAGGCGGAATTCCTTACCCCTGCACCTGGTGCTCTTCCTGCTCCCACCCAGCCACGACCACCTTCCAGGCCCAGAGAGTGACTTGAGACCTGACCTGGTTACCTACATACACTCCGGCCAGGTCAGGAGCTAGAGTATCAGCTAAAAGACAAGCTAGTGTTGGAACACACGCCCTGACTGCAGCCCCCAGAAGCAGTGCCGCTGGCGATGACGTGCAATCCAGGCTGACAGCAGGAGTCCAGCCCATTCCGGCCCCTCCCTCTGCTTCCCTTCAAGGTCCTGCTGAGGTTTACAGAGTTCCTCATGCCTTTGCCAGTTGCTCGCAGGTCCCAGCTGGTGAATGGCTAAGCAAAACCCTTTGCCTGAGCCGGGCATGGTGGCACACGCTTGTCATCCCAGTACTTGGGAGACTGAGACAGGAGGATCACAGGCTCCAAGACAGTCTTGGCAAATAGTGAGACTTTCATCAACCTAGTGAGACCCTGTTTCAAAAAAAAAATAAAAATAAAATAGGGCTGGGAATGTAGCTTGGAGGTAGAATGCCCCTGGGTTCAATCCACAGTACCAAAAAATAAAATAAAACCCTTTGCCTGGAAACTAGAGAGTTTCGTGGACATCAGCCACATATCCACTGCCAGGTATCGATGACTTCACCCTAAGAAGGGAGGGCACAAGCTTTAGAACACTCTCCATCTTCTGCCTACCTGACTTTCTTGATTCAGCGCAGAACTAGCTGTAGACCCTTCTGGTTCTCTGCTCTTACCTGGGACTCTCAGAACCCCCATAACTGAGGGCCAGGCCCTGCCCAGGAACAAACCTGACCCTTGAGACTGAAAAGCTCCCGCTGAGAACTTCAAGCAGCTCAGCATCCACCCGCCCTTACGGAGCTGGTGTACTCGGTGAGCAGCCCCAGAGTCACCCAGCTCCTGAATCCAAACCCTGTCTCTGTGACTACCAAGTAGCCCTGCCACCTTGGACTAGGGACAAAGCGTCTGTCCCCTCACTTGTGAAATGAAGATATGGGCTGGGTGAGGGGGCGGACGCATGCAGTCCTAGCCAGAGGGGAGGGTGAAGCAGGAGGATCACAGGTTCGAGGCCAGCCTCAGCAACTTAGGGAGACCTTCTGCAACTTAGTAAGACTCTGTTTCAAAATAAAAAGTAAGAGCTGGGCATGGTGGTGCATGCTTGTAATCCCAGTACTTGGGAGGCTGAGACAGGAGGATCACAGGTCGGAAGCCAGCCTCAGCAACGTAGTGAGGTCCTCTGCAACTTAGTGAGACCCTGTTTCCAAATAAAATATAAAAAATAGGTCTGAGGGTATAGCCTGGAGGTAGAATGCCTGTGGGTTCCATCCCCAGTACACTACATACACAAAAAAAAATAAAATAAAATAAGGCTGGGAGTGGAGCTCAGAGGTGGAATGCTCCTGGGTTCAATTTCTAGTACCACAAAGGAAGGAAAAAGAGAGAGAAACAGAGGGGGAAGGGAGGAAGGGAGGAAGAGAAAAAAGGAAGGAAGGAAGGAGGAAAAAAAGAGAAGAAACTGCTGAGGATGTATCTCAGTGGCAAAGGCCCCTGGGTTCAATCTCCAGTAGCACCAAAAAAAAAAAAAAAAATTAAATATAAAAAAGGAGATATAAATTCCTAGTCCACAGGGTGGCCGAGAGCCCTGAATGAACGAATGATCAGACATGATCAGACATTATTTTGCACACTGCCTGGCCAGGTGTGAATGCTCAGCAGTGAGAGATGCTACGATTATTCCAGGATGGTTATTACTATTTCTGTGAGTCCTATTTGGAGCTCCTGTGCCCGTTTTCTCTCAGTTCCATAACAAGCCCCACCTGGTACTCCAGTCCCAGTAACTTGATCCTTGCCTGAGTCCCCGGTGAGTCCCCCGCCCAGATCACCTGCTCAGTGCCCAGGTCCCCTGACACCAAGCCCTGAATTCTTTACAAGTGGAGTGCAGGAACCAGCTCAGTGCTAAACTGCAGGAAAACTGCCGGCCAGACAGCCATGGCGTGAGCATTTCTACCAGGAAAAGCAGCAAATCAGAGTTTTGCTTTTGTTTCTTTTTCCTCCCTCCCCCAACTAGAGAGCCAGTTTGCCAGCGCCCCGCTGAGGCATTGCAAAGGACAGAGTCCTGGTCTTGCTCTTTGAGACTGAGCAGTAACTGCTCCTCCCGGCCTGGCCGACAGAGAGCGGGGAGCATGGGGCTGGCCTGCCCGGGGGCCCACTGCAGAGCAGAGCCAACTCTCCAGAGACCTCCCTCCCTATTGTTCCGGCTGGGCACACTCTGGTGGACCTCACTTGACCCCGACTGTGACCGTGACCCACTCCACATCCCCATGTCACCAAAGAGTGCATTCAAACACCATGGAAGACACCTCCAAGACAAAGCTGAGCTGGTACAGAGCCTTTGGATCAGGGTCAGATATCCAAAAGGCACTGCTAAATGTTTAGGGGTTTTTGTATTTTTGTTTGTTTGTTTGTTTGTTTTGCTTTTGTTTTTATTGGTGCCGGGGATTGAACCCAGGGGCATTCTACCTCTGAGCTACACCTGCACGCCTGTTTTATTTTTTTATTTTTGAAACAGGGTCTTACCAAATTGTGGAGGGCCTCACTAAGTAGCTGAGGCTCTCCTCAAACCTTCAATCCTCCTATCTCAGCCTCCCAAGTACTGGGATTACAAGCCTGCATTACTATGCCCAGTTCCTGGGCTCATCTTTCGTTCCCAGGGAAAAGTCCGGTGTCTGCAGTGATTTATCCCCCAGGGCCCCCAGAGGCTAAGATTTGTGCACAGAGCAATGACTGTCAGACCCGAGAAGGCCCTTAGCAATCCTTGACAACTGACATTCTCGGGAAAGGACCGAAAAGAACATCTGTTCATCCTACCTCCTCTCCAGACTGCACCCGTGATGATAAAGGAATACAAGGGCAGGTGGGTAAACCCAGGGAGACAAGAGACCAGCCTCCACCTGCTCATGGGTGTATCTCCATGCGCCTTGGGGGCTTATCCCTCCTCCCCAGAGCTTAAGGATGCTACTCCGCAGCATCCTTGTGATAATTAAAGACTACAGATGTGCCGAGAATGGCCCAAAGCGGGTGCTTGATAAATGGCATGGATCATTATTGCCAAACTTCGACCGTGCAGTCTGCATTTAAACTTTAACAGACTCACTCCACATCAGCAGTCATTTTGATCCCCCAGGGGGAAACAGAATCTGTTTTTATTTGTAGGAACACTTACTTTAAAAATTGGGAGCCAGGCATGGTGGCGCACGCCTGTAATTCCAGTACTTGGGAGACTGAGACAGGAGGATCCCAGGATCAAGGACAGCCTCAGCAAGTAGTGAGACTCTCATCAACCTAGGGAGACGCTGTTTCCAAATAAGAAATAAAATCAGGCCGGGCGTGGTGGCGCACACTTGTAATCCCAGCATTCGGGAGGCTGAGACCGGAGGATCCGGGTTCGCAGCCAGTCTCAGCTACCTAGTGAGGCACTCCGCAACTTAGTGAGACTCGGTTTCAAAATAAAGAATAAAAAATAGGGCTGGGGGTGTAGCTCGGAGGTAGAATGCCTCTGAGTTCAATCCCCAGTACCGCAAAAAAAAAAAAAAGAAATAAAATCAGGCTGGGGGTGTAGTTTGAAGGTAGAATGCCTCTGGGTTCAATCCCCAGTAAATACCACAAAATAAATAAATTAAATAAATAAATAAATAAATTTTAAAAATAGGGCTAGGGATGTAGCTCGGAGGCAAAATGCCCCTGAGTTCCATCCCCAGTAACCCCCTGCCCCCCCCCCACAAACACACATAAAAAGCCCGGTTCAATAAGGTAAAAGGTTAAATATAAATGTTTTCTTTCTTAGAGAGACAAACCAGTGAACACTGATAAGAAAGTGAAAGAGAACCAGTGAAAGTGAAAGGCAGCCAGGAGGAAGGAAGGTTGAGCTTAGAGGAAGGGCGTTTCCTGCCACAAAGCCAGAGAGGAGATGCACCTCTTCAGACGCCTGGGTCTTCAAACCTTCCTTCCTCACCAGTCAGCCTCTCTCACCACCCGGAACTGCTGCCTTGACCTCTGCCTTGTTTCCAGCCACCCTCAAACGCTTATGACAAAAGTTGGAGAGGCGCCTCCTTCCCTGGTTCCCAAGTCCCAACCACAGAGCATGGCCAGCCTGCACTTGGCCTCAGAAAGACCTGAGCTCCCGTCTTACATCTTCTCCATCTCTGTCGAGGGACTACACAGAGGGACTCTGGGTAGGGAAACTTTTCATTTAAAATCATCTAAGAGCCAGGCGTGGTGGCACACACTTGTAATCCCAGCATTCGGGAGGCTGAGACCGGAGGATCCGGGTTCATGGCCAGCCTCAGCTACCTAGTGAGGCACTCCGCAACTTAGTGAGACCCTGTTTCAAAATAAAGAATAAAAAATAGGGCTGGGGGTATAGCTCGGAGGTAGAACACCCCTGAGTTCAATCCCCAGTACCACAAAAAATAAATAAATTAAATAAATAAATAAATAAATAAATAAATAAATAAATAAATAAATAAATAAAATCGAGCTGGGCACGGTGGCACATGCTTGTAATTCCAGTACTTGGGAGGCTGAGACCGTAAGGATTGCAGGTTCAAATCCGGCCTGGGCAATTTTGTGAGGCTTTCTAGTGAGACTCTGTTTCAATAAAATCAGGCTGGGGATGTAGCTTGGAATAGAATGTCTCTGGATTCAATCCCCAGTACCAAAAAAAAAACAAAAAAACAAAAAAAATTGTCTAAGCCCCAGTTTTCTTATGATTGGAGGTAATGATTCACAGGGATACTACAAAGAAAATAATGATGTACACTGTTTTATCCAGAAAAGGGCTCAGTGTTTATAACTGACTATTATTTCCTTTGATATCTTTGTTGGTCCTAAGTAGGCTTCTCTGGTTTGTCAACAGTCCTCTTTGAATTCCTATTTTAGGATAAGCTTCCCACTCTAGTCCTTAGGAAAAAATGCCCTGGATGAGGATTACAAGTGGCCCAGGGAACTCTGCAAGACGCTTTTTCAGAATAAAAAGGGCTAGGGTTGTAGCTCAGTGGCAGTGTCCCTGGGTTCAATGCCAAGGAGGAAGGAAGGAAGGAAGGAAGGAAGGAAGGAAGGAAGGAAGGAAGGAAGGAAGGAAGGAAGGAAGGAAGGAAGGAAAAAAATATCCTAGATTGCTGATCTATTGGGTTCTCTTTTGTTTCTTACAGATGAATGGTAAGGCCAGAGACATTTAGGAGGATCTAATCTGTCGCCTCCCCAAAGACCTCATTAAATTGAGAGTAAGGGATGGGAGAGACTTAAATTCACATAAAAAAAAAAAAAAAAGACAAGCTAAATGGGTGAAAGCATCTATGAGGTGAATTCAAGAAAATGTGGAGAGCCAGACAGCAGACATGTGACTCTCCGTAAATCTTTGTACTTACTGAAAAGGTCACAGTACAGTAAAAAATAAATAAATAAATAAAAGGATTGGGGGCTAAATGTTTGGGTTAGAGTACACCACCGAGAATTTGAGGGCAGAATGTTCCAACGGGCGAAGGCTCCTCCTGTGGCCTCTACTTCTGCTGAGACAGCGGTGTTGTTTTGGATCCAACACATTCAGCTTATTCATTAGGGTTAGAAATAAAAATGTCAGCAGAATGTATTTTTGGAGGAATATATTAAATTTTTAAAAATGGCAATGTCAAAAATAACTATACACCCCAGAAGCTGTACATCCATTAATTTCTAGGTAATTTATATCTATAGATACATTCGTGTGCGTGTGTGTGTGTGTGTGTGTGTGTGTGCTCGTGTGTGCGCGCAGGTGTTTGTGTGTGTGTTAGTGGGGATTGAACCCAGGGGCATTCTACCTCCAAGCTACACCCCCACCCCTTTTTAATTTCTGTTTTAAAACAAGGTCTGCCTAGGTTGCTGAGAGTCTCGCTACATGGCTGACACTGGTTTTGAACCTGTGATCCTACTGTATCAGCCTCCCAAGTACTGGGATTACAGGATTACAGGCATGTGCCACCATGCCTGGCTATCGCTACATTTTTTAACAAACTATACAGAAAACATGTGTGGAAATACCACCACACTGCTTCGAACCCTTTACCTGAACAGAATCAAATGTGTGACTGTGCAGGTTAGCTGCTTACTGCATATCCAATTGAGCGAATCAATACAGATCACTCTGTCAGGGTCAAAGTCCTCTGCCGCCTGGGGCGGAATGCCAAGTAAAAACAGGTGCTTATTTAAACGCCTTTGATCACTTTGGTTTTGCTAAATCAAAGTATCTCTGCCTTGCTAGGCCTGCAATTTCCTCTTCAGCTAATTCTACCCTTAGGACTCTACTTTTATTGGTACCTACGTTTTTATCAGTGTAAAAATGCCTACTTTTTTTTTTTTTTTTTTTTTTTTTTTTTCCTTTTCAGACTTCAAAGCGCTTTCTTCGTTCCTTTGCTACACTGTACTACTTCATAGGCAGGAAAAAGTTTCCTCCTCCACAGAATGACCCTCCGCTCTCCAATCCATTTTCTCTTGAGCTGCCCTTAGAGCTGAGAACACCTTTTTCGCGCATGTGCCAAAGTATCCTGAGGATATCCCCATCCCGGACTGAATTCGGGAATTCTTTGGCTACTCCACACCGCGCCAGGGCCGAGGCCGCTGGGAGGCGTTTCAGTTCCCACTGCGGGCTCGTGCAGGGCAGCCCAGCCAATGGGTCCCGAGGACGCCGGCTAGGCTCTGCCCCTCAACTGTGCAATGGCATCCCCACCCCCAAACCCAGCGCACACGCCCCGCATCTTCCCCCAACGTGCGCGGGCGACTCTGAACCCCACACCGGTGTGTCACAACGACGACCTGCCCTGCAGCGCTCTGGCCTGGGTCAAGGTGCGAACCCCAGAAACCGGTCTGAGATGCCCGCGATCCCCAGGACCCCGGCTTCAACCGCGCCCCAACGCCCCCGATCTCCACCTCGGAGCAGGGCGCGCGCGCCGCCGAGACCATCACCCGCGACCCAGGCCAACCCGATGCGCCTCCCCGACCCCCTCTAAGCGCCGCCCCCCGATTCCCTGCCCGGGGCCCCCGCGCGTACCCACGTCGCCCAGGAAGCAGCCGTCCGCGGCCCGCGGCTCCATGCGCTCGCTGGCCGGGCGCCCCGGCCTCGCTGCCCGGCGGCTCCGGGCACTGGACCTGAGTCGGGACCTGGCGAGACGGCGCCGGGTGGCGGGGCGGAGCCAGGCTGCTCGCGGGCCCCGCGAGCCGGGAGTTGTAGTTCCCGCTGTCCTGGCACGGTTCCCCGGACGCGTCCCCACTCGGCTCTGGCTGCCACCGCGCTTTGCCACACCGCGGAGGAGTGTGCGTGCTTGCAGGAGCAGAATATATCGTGTGCAAAACACGCGTCCGTGTGCAGACGTGCTGCCCGTGTGCAAATTGCGTGTCCCTGTGCAAAAGGAGTGCCCAGGTGCAAAACCTAGTGTTCATATGCAGAACGTGCGCCCGCGTGCAAAACATATTTGGGGCTCAAAGTGTGCCTCCTTGTGCAAAATGTGTCCAGCCGCCAAAACACATTCGGAGGCTTTGCACAGATCGCGCGGCGGAAAGTGCCAGAGTTCCTCCACGCCTTAACTTTCAAGAAGCATTTCTTGCAGGAACTGGTGCTCTTAATACAGGATTCTTTCTTTGGTCTTTAGAAATAAGTCATATATTTCAAGTCATTCGAATCCATTTTTTTAAAAGCCTTTACTGACAGTTTTGTTTGTCTTGGTACTGGGGATAGAATCCAGGGGGTTCGGCCTTCAGGCTACACCCCAGCCCTATTTTATTTTATTTTTATTTGTGTGTGTGTGTGTTTCTGAGGATTGAACCCAGAGTCATTCTACCTCCGAGTTACACCCCAGCCCTATTTTATTTTATTTTTTGAAAAAGGGTCTAAGTTGTTGCAGCTGGCTGCAAACCTGCAATCCTCCTCTCTCAGCCTCCCAAGTACTGTTTTGTTTTTTTTTTTTAAAACAGGGTCTTGCTAGAGATTAGCCAGTCACAGAAAGTGAAGGAACATGTGTTTCCTTTAATATATGCAAGCTAGGGAGTAACTGGGATACCAGAGGGACTCCAGATAATGGAGGAGAAACCTCAGTGGAGCCCGGAGGTGTTCTAAGGGAGGGAGAGGGGGAAGACTGAGGTTCATTATTGGAAATATTAACATCGACTGTGTGTAACATATGTGAAAATCCCAATATCAGTCTCAGTCCTCTGTATGGGAAGGAGGGTGATAGGGAGGTGGGGGGGCACCAAGTGCTGTGTGCATGTATGTCAATATCAACATGATTTACATTATGATGTGAGATGATAATGCACCAATAAAAGCACATTTTAAACAAAACAGGGTCTTGCCAAGTTGCTGATGTTGGCCTGGAACCAACAAGCCTCCTGTCTCAGCCTCCCAAGTACTAGGACTGTAGGCATGTGTCACCAGCGCTGCTCTTACTGAGAGTTTTAATCTAGTGTCCCCCTAAGAATCTTAGCAGATGGAACCTGGACCACTGCCTGGCAGAACTGTAGAACCTGTTTCCAGAATGATTCTCAGTCAATCACTGAGTAAGCAAGCTTCTTGTTTTTGTTTTTAAGCAAAGCAGCTTCTGAAGTTCAGAAGGTTTAACCTTGCCAAAGTTGGTTGCAGCGTTGGCATGAGAGCCACTCATCCTGACCTGTAGTGAATGTAACTGTGAAAGATTGGGCCGGAAAGTAAAAATATCAGGAATTGTCTGGTCTGGAAAGAGGTCAAGGCCAGGAAAGAGCAGTCGGTTTTCTCTCCTCACTCCATGCACAGCCTCTCCCATCACCCCAAACTTCGGCTCCAGTTCAGACCACAGGACTGGATGCAGGAGGCACTGAACCGTGCCAAAACTTCGGGGAAGGCCCAGGCTCAGACCTGGGTATGAAATTTCAAGCCTATTAGTAATGTGTTTACTATACCATTTCTGCCACTTGTCTTCTAATTGTGTGTGTGTGGGGGGGGGGGGTGCTGGGGATTGAAGCCAGAAGCATTCTGTTTCTGAGCTACACCCCAGCCCTATTTATTTTTTATTTGGAAATAAGGTCTCACTAAGTTGCTGAGAGCCTAAGTTGCTGAGGCTGGCTTCAAACCTGCAATCTTCCTGTCTCGGCCTCCCAAGTACTGGGATTACAAGTGTGAGCCACTACACCTAGCTTGTCTACTAAAATTTGCCTCTTCCATTTTTTCTTGCAAGTTTTCATGTGTGTGGGGGGGAGGGGGTGTTGGGGATTGAACCTTTGGGGCATTCTATCTCCAAGCTACACTCCCAGCCCCCCCCTTTTTTTTTTGAAACAAGTTACTGAAGGTCTAAATTGCTGAGGCTGGCCTCAAAACCTGCAATCCTCTAGCCTCTGCCTCCCAAGTACTGGGATTACAAGTGTGCACCACCATACCTGGCTTGCTTCTTAGACCTATAACCAGACAAGACCGACCAGATCCTGGAAGGTAAGGTACAAAGACATTTGAGGCATAAGGAAATCTGACAGACATCAGAAAGAATTATAATACTTTTGCTAATTTATAAACTTTGTAATTGTATTTACTACACAAGGACTCCAAATTCAGTATGCTACTTCCAATGGCTAGGCATGGTTCCACAGTTGAAACGCCAGATGCTTTGGATGAAAGTGTCCTCGAGGCTTAGGAGATTGGAATGCTAGAGTAGATTTATCACAGGAAACTTGCCCACCATCCCCGAACTTTAGCTCTCAGAAGAGTTCAAAGAATACTCCTTCACCAAGACTAGGGGGAGCACATTCATGGAGGAGCCCCATATCCTTGAAGAGCTCTGTGATGGCTGCCATGTCTGGGCCAGTGATGACAGAAGGAAATGCCACCCTGACTTCACTGGGAACGGTAGACTGCCATGGTGACTTACTGTTCTATGGACACAAGGATCCAAAGTATTGTCAGCAGCCTTAGTTTTCAACTTACAGGACACGTGGTGAGTCTTCTACCAAGAGGGCATGTCCAAATCTCCAGCCTGGCAGAGCCTAGAGTTGTGGGAACAGAAAACGAAGCCTCTTGGGGGGGGGGGGTCACTGCAAATGGTAATTGGGGCCATTTCTGCTTCCATCTCAACCCTACCTTCCCCTTCTTCCATTCTGGTCTTCTTCTGTGTAATGAAACCCTCATCAGCTACCCGTTGATTTTGCCCCCAGGAATATCACGTCCTATTTTCGGTCTCTGAAACTCCCGAAGGGTCAGGTTCCCTTGTCTGCCTCTTCAACTTGGCCAGTCACTGGAGTAATTGTGACCTCTGGCTTCCATTACCACTTACCTTTATTACCTCAGACCCCACCAGCCCCCTGGATATTAATGAGCAGCCCTGGGAGTATTGTCACCACTGTAAGTACTGACCCGCAGGGTCATCACATTGCCCAGGAGAGCACTGCTGAACTCTTCAACAATTAGGTCACCACTTCAGGTCAAGGATCATCCCGTCTCTCACATTCCACTTGGAATGTGCTCCTCTTTGCCGTCTGAATAGTGAGTGAACCAACCCCCCAAACTTTACCTAATCTCCTTTTTTTCTTGGACCTCTCTTAGTCTTACCATTATCCGTCCTGGTTTGCTGAAAAGCAGAGATATAAGCCATTTGTTAGGGGGAAATATCTGCAAAGAACAAAGGACGAAGCAACAAGGGTAGATGAGAAGTCTTCAGATTATGGCACAGTTCTGATATTCACACTTGGCAATGTGGATGGAAATGGGGAAGGAAACATTGCATAGAGAGTCTATGACTACTGCAAAGTTCTAAAAGTCTCAGGTTGATGATGCAGAATCTCTGAGCAAAGTCAAAGTCCTTCTCTGAACAAGGAATAGCCCCAAAGTAGCATCCCACCACCGCCACCATGCTCAGTTATTCGCTGGGAACAGCCTGGGGGAACGATGGTGTCAGCATGAAGCTGTGGTAGAATCATCCAGGTGGCAATTAGAGGCTGTCAGTCAACTGTGTTGTTCACAATAGGTTCTCATCAAGGAGAACTGAGTGGGGCACCTCAGTGGCCACCAAAGGAAATAATGCCTATGAAAAGAAAATAGAGGACACAGAACTGAGCAGGGGGAGCAATCAGGTTGAAAAGGAGACCTAAAAATATCTCTATCAGCCCAATAGGGAGCTCAGCAAGAAAATAAGGGAATCCCACTTTGGGCAAGAGTTAGATAGCTTCCATACCACTACCTTGTTCAATCATTGGCCAAGGACTACCCAAGAAGAGCATGATTTCTACTCAAAAACTAAGGCAAACCTTGAAGGAGCTGAGAGCTAAGGATGTCAGCTAACCATAGTTCTTGTACCTGATCACCAAGTTCTCTGAGAGGACCTGAGCAGGCCATTCCTAAGCAGGCAAGAATGATTCTTAAACTTGCTACAGTTTAAGAACCATCACCTGAGCCAGGCGTGGTGGCGCACACTTGTAATCCCAGCATTCGGGAGGCTGAGACCGGAGGATCCGGGTTCGTGGCCAGCCTCAGCTACCTAGTGAGGTACTCCACAACTTAGTGAGACCCAGTTTCAAAATAAAGAATAAACAATAGGGCTGGGGGTATAGCTCGGAGGTAGAACGCCCGAGTTAAATCCCCAGTACCGCAAAAAAAAAAAAAGAAAATTCACCTTATGGCTATGTACCTAACCACGTGATAATGATGTGAGTCATAAGTTATTAGGAATTTTTGGTTATATTTTTCTTATTTTGTGTTATCTAGTTAATTTTCTTGTAGATATTTCTCTAGATTTAATCAAGTGGTACACCAGAAGGTCCTCTTAACTCAATCTAAGATTCCTAACATTCAAGTGAGGAAGACTAGCAGCTCATTCAAGAAGGGGATTTAGAATAGAAAACGACAAGATTTTTGTGGCTTTATCCACAAGAGATGGAAAAGAGACTAGAAGAATTTGTCCAACTCTACTTTCTTCCTCGTCAGTTTCCTTTGAAGGTACAACTTTCCTCACTTTTCCTCCCTCACATTCCATTTTCTCTCCACTTCAATGTATATTTAATAAATTAGGGAAGTTTACAGCCAGTTTCTTTGAAAAATTTTTTTTGTATCCTTTCTTCTCTTCTGGTATTAGGATTACGTGCTACTATGCTTAATGTCCTGCATTTCTCTGAGGCTCTGTTCATTTTCCTTCATTTTTAAAATCTCTCTTCTTCAGCTTGCATAATTCCAATTGATGTATGTTCAAGTTCACTAATTCTTCCTTCAACCAGTCCAAACCTACTGCTGAGCCCCTCTAGTGTTCTTTATTCCAATTACTGTACTTCTCAAGTCCACCTTTTCCATTTGGATTTTAAATTTTCCTGATTTTTAGCTGGGCATGATGTCACATGCTTGTAACCCCAGTACTTGGAAAGCTGAGACAGTATTGCAAGTTCAAGACCAGCCTCAGCAACTTAGCAAGACTTGCTCAGCAATCTAGAGCCACCCTGTTGCAAAAAAATGCGGCCAGGTTGGTGGCATGCATGCCTGTAACCAATGTACTTGGGAGGCTGAGACAGGAGGGTTGCAGGTTCCAGGTTCCAGGCCAGCCTCAGCAAATAGTGAGACTGGCTTCTACCTAGCGAGACTGTTTCCATATAAGAAATTAAATTGGGCTGTGGGTGTAGCTTGAAGGTAGAATGCCTCTGGGTTCAATCTCCAGTACCATACACAATAAATAAATAAATAAATAAATAGGATGGTGTGTGTTGCTCAGAGGTAGAATGCCCATGTTCAATCCTCAGTAACACACACACACACACACACACACACACACACAATCAAGGAAGTCAGTATAGTTTATTAGATTTGGTGGTAGTACACTGGTATCTTAGTTCATTTTCTCTTGCTGTAACAATACCACAAATTGAATAAATTAAAAACAATAGATGATATTTGGCTCATGGTTCTGGAAACTGAGAAGTCCAAGATTGAGGGACCACACACTGGCAAGGGGTGAACACATGCAAAATGGAGAGAGAAAATTGGGTCAAACTTCATTCTTTTATCGGGAACCCACTCTTGGTTTTAATCGATTCATGAGACCAAAGTTCTCATGACCTAATCAACTTTTAAAGGTCCTATCTCTTAATATTATTGCAATGGCAATTAAACCTCAACAAATCTTAAAGAAAGCATTCAAACCACAGCAGGAAAAATATTGTGAAACATCGCAAGGAGCTTTTAATGTAGTGGTAATATTCTTTTTTTTTTTTTTTTTTGCTACTGGGGATGAACCCAGGAGCCTTCTACCTCCGGGCTACACTTCCAACCCTATTTTATATTTTATTTGGAAACAGGGTCTAAGTTTCTGAGAGCCTCACTAAGTTACTGAGGTTGGCTTCCAACCTGCAATCCTCCTGTCTCCGCCTCCCAAGTACTGGGACTACAAGCATGCGTCACCACGCCCAGCTTGTAGTGGTAATATTCTATTGCTTGACTCAGGTAGTAGTTTCGTGAATATTTGCAGTAAGATCATGAAGCTGTACATTCTGGCTTTGTGCACTTTTAATAGTTACATTTCATCCTCCACTTTTATAACACTTTTTAAAACACTTTTCTTGTGTTATTGAGTAGGCTTAATTTCACTTTTCAGGACCTTTACAATTGCTTTGCCTTCTGCTGAAAAAGCTGTACCTCCAGATCTTCTAAGGATCTAAGGATCTTCTAAGGTAGTTTTCATCTTTGGTTTTTGATTTTCAATATCCCATTCTTATTAGGACCTTGTAGTTCTGTTTCTTCTGCCCTGGCCTCCAGCTTCCAACCCCATCCACCAGCATTTCCAGTTTTATTTTCATCGACCAGCATCTCTAGTTTTATTTTCACAGCAATATCACATGAAATTCTAGTTTGTTGTTGCAGTGGTGTACCTGTGTTTTTCGTCCACCTCTGAATTCCATGATGGTTGCACGGTCTTTGTTCTAGCTTGCTCGTGTTGGTAATTCTAGTATCTCATGCAACATCCGACCACATTAAACAGCAATGAGTCCATCTTTGTATTCCCAACAAGTGGTGCCGTCCCCAGCTCAGCAGTACTTAATCTCCTTCAGTGGTGCTTATCTTGGGTCAGGATAGACTCGAAAGAATGTTATAGTCACCTTAGCGCTCTCCGTATAGCTCACACACTTCAAAGAGTTCTTCTAAACAAGTACCACAGCCACCGCGCATTCTATGGAGTCAACATTTTAGTAAACTTAAACAAGGGCGAGATTTTGGAAATGCCCCTTCCGGCCAGACAAAACGAGCGTCGTCCTAGCAGCGGAGGCAGGAGGCACAGAAAGCGGGTAAGCCGAGCTGCAAGACAACCTCACCGCACACCCTGAACCGCCCTGGACGAATCTCGGGACTCTTCCGGAAGCGCCTTCCGCTTCCTTCCGGTCGGGCGCTAGTCTCGCGAGCTGTCGGGACTCGGTCGCCCAATCCGGAACCTTGCGCCTGCGCAGAGACGAGAAGCGAGCGCCGCGTGGACGCCGTCAGCGTCCTGCGCCTGCGCCTTGGCCTCGGCCCGTGATTGGCTCGAGTCTCCTTGGGGGACACGGCAGTAGTTCAGTTTTCACTTTCTCTCTCTTTCAACCCCTCCCCCTCCTTTTCCTTCGCCGCGAGGTTTTACTTCCGGTTGCTAGCGCCCTGCTGGGAGAAAGTCGACACGTTCCTCCTGGCGTCCCCGCGCAGGTTGTCGCCCGTGACCCCGCGGGGAGACCGGGGCGCGGGGCCAGGCGCGACGTGGGGAGCGCGGCGTTCCTCCGAGAAGGGGGCCGGCCGCGGGGAGGGACCGAGACGACGCCTACTTTTGTGCACACTTTTGCCACCTGGCCGCCAGGCCGGGGGAGGGGGTGGCGGTGGAAAGAGATCGGATAGGCTGGAAAAGCATGGGAAGCAAACTGCGCAGTGATCCCGAGTTCTCAGAGGCGGCAGCTGCACCGGAGACAGGTAAAACCCCTGCCCGAGTCGGGGAGCCCTGATCCCAGACTCCGGCAGGGAGGAGAGCCGGTCCCCTGGCTGCGTGCACCGCCGCGCGGGTGCTGGGGTGATGGCGAAGGGTGGCGGGCGCGCTCTCCTCCCCAGTTTGCAGCGCTCGGAGAGAGCGGGGTAGGAGAGGTGAGCATTGCTCAGAGTCCTGTAATGCCTGGCCGCCTTTTAAGTGATGAGATCTTCTACCACCGGTGGCAGCCTCCTTTACAGGTCTTAACCTTAGTACAGGTCTATCCAGGGCTTCCAGATTCTCATCCTTTTTGAGGCGAGTAAGTCGAACGGCATAAACCTTGTGTTTGTGTATCCTCTAGAGGGCAGTTCGGGGAGGGGAAAATAAGTTCTTAGCCCGGCAAGGTGGCGAACGCCTTTAATCTTAGTACCTGGGAGGCTGAGACAGGAGAATCACAGGTTTGAGGACAGCCTTAGCAAGTAGATTTTCATCAACCTAGTGAGACCCTGTTTCAAAATTAAGAAATAGAAATAGAGCTAGGGGAGTATCTCGGAGGTGGAATGCCCCTGGGTTCAATCCCTAGTACCCCCCGCCCCCCCCCACATACACAAAAGTTCTTGGCTGAAATCATTTCCTGAGGGTGTTTATGAAGCCTGCTTCCCAAGTTTCTTTTTACAGACATCGCGGCAATGCATGACTTTTTGTTTATTTTGGGCACTGGGGATTGAACCCAGGAGCATTCTACCTCCCAGCGATACCTCCCCAGCCTATTTATTTGTGTATTTATTTATTTATGTATTTATTCATGAATGAAGCAGGGTCTCACTTACTTGCTGAGGCTGGCTTCCAACCTGCGGTTACTGGCGTGTGACACCACGCCTGGCAGTGACCTTTTAAAAAGTAAAATAGGTCTGTCCATAAGAAAGGGCCATTTAACTGCAAATTGGAGAAATGCATAAGGAATATTACAACAGAATGGCCCATGCAAGCCAGCAGTTTGTCTGAAGGCGGCACCAACCAGCACTTTCTGGGAGAATGTGGCTGATGAACTTCGAAATTTTCAAGAAGATAGTTTGAAAATTCTCAGGTTTATCTTAACACCACAGGTTTTAAAGCACATAAATTTAAAGCATTTTTACTTTTGTTTATTCTCCCTGTAAGGTAAAATTAGAGTGGTAAAGTTGATGAAAATGTTTCCTAAACTTAAGTGTTGTACATGGTTATTACCATAATAGCATTAGTCATTTGAGGACTCACATTTTTCCTCTTTAAAAGTATTAAAAGAGCGAAGGGGAGCCAGACGTGATGTCACTTGCCTATCATCCCATACTTGGGAGGCTGAGACAAGAAGATCACAGGTTGGAAAATAGCCTCAGCAACCTAGTGAGACTCTCAGTAATCTAGCAAGACCATGTTTCAGAACAAAAAATAAAAAGGACTGGAAATATAGTTCAGAGATAGAATGCCCCTGAGTTCAGTCCCCAGTACCACACACACAAAAGAGTGAAGGAATGAGTGTGTGGTAGTCGGTATTACAGAATTTGAGACTAGTGGTAATCCTACCTGGGAGGTTATAACAAAGCAAATGTTTCTTGGTAGTGCAAAATTACACTTCTGTTCAAACCTTGCCTTGTAGAAATGGCTAGCACTGTATAGTATTTCCAGTACATGGATAACCAACTAGCTCAGGCCAGAAAAAATAAAAGGTGACAAAAGGTTTATCCACAGTTATTTTAAGAAATACAAATACAGTGTTTGAAATGTCTTTTCAGGCCATTTGCCCAAATCTTAACTAATTCTCCTTAAAAAGAGATGTATGATGAACATCTCCTATAGACCAGAAGTGTTTGTTTAAATGAATTAAAACCTGCAAAGTGTGTAAAGCCTTGCCTAATGTTGTTCATTAAATAAATATAGCATGATATCTATTTAGCATAGGTACTGTATGTGTTTATCTTTTGTGTCTGTGTTGGTGGAAATTTGAGTTATTTTCATTTCTTTACAATACTGTTGCAGTGTTTGTTTGTTTGTTGTTTTGTTGCTATTATAAACTCACTTCAGGTGCTCCTAGTATTTTTGTAGAATCTACTTAAAAGAATGTTGGGTAATCACTAAATTGCCCTCAAATAATTGTACCCTTTTAAATTCATTCTCTTAAAAGGTATGTTTTCATCTCCTTGTTAGCCACCATTGGTTGGAAACAGTATTCTAATCATTTTACCCATCCAATAATTGAAAAATATCTCATTTTAATTTTTATCTTTATTGGCGAAAAAGTCAAACACTTTCGGCCAGGTCAAAATATCCTTTGCTTATGTGTTTATTGGGTCAGAATATTCCTCTTTGAGGCATTTAACTATTACCTTGCCATACTGTTTTAGTTATTGTAGCTTTATAATATATTTTGGTGCTTTCTTTTAAAAAAGCTCTGGGTTCTTCTTTTGCATTTTTCTTCCAGATGAAATTTAGAACCATCTCTTCAAGTTCTGTAGAAAATCTTGTTGGGATATTGTTTGTGATTGCAATGAATTTATAGATTAATTTGAGAAGAGACATTCTTTTGAATTTTTCCTTCTAAAAGAATAGGTATGTCTTCTTGTTTCTTTTGAAAAGTTTTTTTGTGAAATATGCTATTAACGTGTTGTTTTTAAAAAGGCACGCCTTTGTACCTTGCTTAACAGAACACCACAGGGACCTTGTGTCTGTTCCAAGAGAAAAGGTATCTTTTGTCTATTCCAGGAGGAAAGCATCACCATAGTACATTTTACTAATTTATGTTAGTTATTCTCTTGCCTTTCTTTATAGTTCTGTCATTTATATGTATTTCCTTAACTAACATATTGCTTATTTTTACTTACTTAGAACTTTATTTAAATAGAATTATATATTCTGTGAATTACTTTTATTAAACCTTATGTTTCTGAGATTCATTCATGTTGAAGCATGTTCCTGTAGTTAAGCAATTCAGAAACTTTTTGGTCTCAGGTTTCCTTTACATTTTTAAAAACTGCTGAGAAGCCGGGCTTGGTGGCGCAAGCTTGTAATCCCAGCATTTGGGAGGCTGAGACCGGAGGATCCGGGTTCGCGGCCAGCCTCAGCTACTTAGTGAGGCACTCTGCAACTTAGAGAGACTTGGTTTCAAAATAAAGAATAAAAAATAGGGCTGGGGGTGTAGCTCAGAGGTAGAATGCCCCTGAGTTCAATCCCCAGTACCGCCAAAAAAAAAAAAACTGCTGAGGCTGGGCATGGTGGTGCTTGCTTGTAATCCCAGTACTTGGAAGGCTGAGACAGCCTCAGCAAGTAGTGAGTCTCTAATCAACCTAGCGAGACCCTATTTCCAAATAAAAATAAAAAATAGGGCTAGGGGTGTAGCTTGGAGTTAGAATGCCCCTTGGTTCAATCCCCAGTGACTCTCACACACACACACACACACACACACACACACACACACACACAACTATTGAGGACCCCAAAGATCTTTTGTTTACGTAAATTACATTTATTGATAATTACTACATTAGATGTTAGAACTGGCCCAATTAAAAATATGTATTTATGATACCTTTTAAAAATAAACCTATTACATTTAATAGCATGTTGGTGACAATTACTCCCACCCCCTCAAATATTAGCAATGAATGGCATTGCTTTAGGTATTTGTAAATATCCTTAATGTCTCCTTTATTTATTTGTTTGTTTATTTATTTATTTATTTATTGCGGTACTGGGGATTAAACTCAGGGGCATTCTACCTCTGGGCTATGCCCCCAGCCCTATTTTTTATTCTTTACTTTGAAACAGGGCCTCACTAAGTTGGGGAGTACCTCCCTAGGTAGCTGAGGCTGGCCTCGAACCTGGATCCTCCGGTCTCAGCCTCCCAAGTGGTGGGATTACAAGCATGAGCCACCACGCCCGGCTTAATGTCTCCTTTAATCACTAAAGTTCTACTTCAGAATTTAATCTACTGCAATATATTGTTTTGGTTGAATTATAGAGAGAAAATCTCTATACTTATAGCTTAGTTAAGTGGTTGGAAAAAGGAAGAATATTTTAATTACATTTTCTGGTAGTTTTGTTCTTTGATATTCATCACTTCTGACGCTAGAAGTTTAGAAGTGTTTTTTTTTTTTTTTTTTTTTTTTTCCAGTGGTACTGGAGATTGAACCCAGTGACATTCTACCTCTGAGCTACACCCCCAGCCCCATTTTTGATTCTTTATTTTGAAACAGGGTCTCACTAAGTTGCGGAGGGCCTCACTAGGTGGCTGAGCCTGCCCGAGAACCTGGATCCTCCAGTCTCAGCCTCCTGAATGCTGGGATTACAAGCGTGCGCCCCTACACCTGGCTAGAAGTTTCTTTAAGTTTAGCTGCAGTGTAGGATATGAAATCATATGAGTGAACTCCATGCTTTGTTGTATTAAAATTTGTTGGTGTATCTTGCACTTTTATTTGCTTTTTCACCCACACATTGGTCATCTGGAAAATACTGGTTCACTGAATTATTATAGATCTTCCAAATGATGACACATACCATTATATAATATAAAAAAAATACCACATGTATTAGCATTTTCACCACTTTAGGAACCCTTGCTATATAGTTACTCATTTGCACTAACATATAATCCAATGTAAGGATATATACTGTATTCACCTTGTTGGTTATTTCCATCATTAGGCTGTTATAATTAGTGCTGCCATAAATATTGTTGTTCATGATTTCAAGTGCATATATACAATGTGTTTTACTCTGGCATATTAGTAATGGAGTTGCTGGGTCCTTTGGAAGACTGTGTATGTCAGCTTTATTAGATACTATCTGAAATTTCCAAAATGGTGAACTTGATTTATACTCTAGCAATAATAAATGAAACATCCCGTTCTTTCAATATATGGCATTGTCCAACTTTTTAATTTTTCCATTGTGGAAATCAGATAGCATATTATTGTGGTTATAAACTGCATTTCCTTGCTTAAACAAATTGAAGATCTTTTCCTGTGTTTTTAGCCAATTGAATATTTTATTTTATGTTATGTTTATTTGTTATGTTTATGTTATGTTATGTTTTATTTTATATTATGTTTATTTTATGTCATGTTTATCCTCCTCTTTTTACTGGGTGCTTGTTTTCTTATACATTAATTTGTAAGCATTTAAAAAGTATGTTTTGTGAGTGTGTTTAGATAAACATTTCCTGTTGGCATACCGTATTTCTCTGTATATCCATATATCTGGAAATCTTCACAAATAAGAATATAGGAAACATACTCATTCTGCAGCATAAGAAAATAGTTTTCCATTGTGTTGCTGTAAAAGTTTTCTAACTACTCTGTAATAAATGGATTATGGAGTTGTTTCTAGTCTTTTGCTGTTTATTGGCCTGTTGAAATGTAGGATGTCTACATATGCTTTAATATGTAGATAATTAAATTTAATATGTTGATAATTAAATGGGTTTGTGCCTATTTTCTGGTGTGTTTTGATGAGGAAAAATTCTTAATTTTCATGTAATTGAATCTACTAGGTTTTTTTCCCTTGTAAAGAGACCTTTCTATAGTTTCTTGAAAATTTTTAGATTTTTATTTTATATTTGTATTGTTGGCATCATTGGGTACAGATACAATTTAACTTTATTCTCATGTAAATAATTACAGCATTTGCCATTGAATGCACTTGTGCCTAAAGTTTTATTGGTGGCAGATGTTTGGCTAGTGATTCAATTTCTTTAGTGGTTATAGAATTACTCAGATTTTTAAAAACTATGTCAGGTTGGTATATTAGATTTTCTAAACTCTCTTTGGTCTAAATTTCTTTTCTTCTCCTCCTTCTTCTCCTTCTTCATGTGGTACTAGGGATTGAACCCAGGGCATTATACCTTCTGAGCTACTTCCTTAGCTCTTTTTATTTTTTATTTTGAAACAGGGTCTTTCTTGCTAGGTTGCCTAGGGCTAAATTGCTGAGGTTGGTCTTGAACCTGCGATCCTCCTTTCTCAGCCTCCTAAGTACCAAGATTATAGGCTTGCCTCACCACGCCTGGCTTTTCCATTTAGAACAATATTGGCAGATGATAGTTTTATGGTTTTCTAATGTATTAGTGTAAATTATCTCTGATAACTTACAATTTTAGAAATTTTTCTCTTGTATTTGTGCTTATATCCTGTGTTCCCAATTTCTTTTTTTCTTGATTATGTTTCCTGAGAGATTACTTATTTCATTATTAGTCTTTTCACAGAACCAGCTTTTGCTTTTATTGGTTTAGTTGATTTGGATTTTTAAAAGAATTAGTTTCTTTTTTTAATTACTGCTTTTCTCATAAGAAATGTGTCTAGGGTGTACTATTTGTTTTATCCCTGATTAGATTTAATAGCATTTAATTGGAGAACTAAATCTCTTGGTAATAGTCTATTTTTATTCCTTGGTATGTCAAAATAGACCCTGTTTAGAACCTTTGATGTACACCTGCTCCCTCATTAGGAAAAGGAATGTTTAAGACCCCAGTTACTGAGGCCTGCTTAGTTCATGTGAAAGTCTCCTACTTAGCTTTGTCCAGGCCCGTTGGGATCGGATATATCTAGAGGTGGTGCCAGTCACCTACTCTTTGGTTGTAAAGGATAATAAAGAAAATCCTAGCTGGCTTCAGTGGCACATGTCTGTTAATCTCAGTACTTGCCCAGTAGTTGAAGATGAGATCCTCCTGTCTCTGCCTCCCAAGCACTGGGATAACAAGCCTTCGCCACCACTCCCAGCCCTTTATTTTTGTAAATAATGAAGCCATATCCAAGCAAGGCTGTGTAGGCGACAGTAGGACTTTGATTTAGAGTAACTAGAGGTCACTGTAGTGAGGAGAACATGGACTTAGGCCTCAACCCGGGATTTACAGTCCAGAATCTTTACGGATGCCTGCGTGCGGGACACTTAAGAAAACTGGATCTTGAAGTGACCGTGGTTAAAACAAGAGTAAAGCTGCCCTCCTGGAGAGGTTAGCGGGCATCCGAGAACTTTGCTCG
Organism: Graphiurus murinus; assembly: GCA_004027655.1. NCBI lineage: Eukaryota > Metazoa > Chordata > Mammalia > Rodentia > Gliridae > Graphiurus > Graphiurus murinus. The sequence goes on along the minus strand of PVLC010001198.1, from coordinate 90,944 downwards.
CCGGGTTCCTGGGTCCCCTGGTCCCGGGCTCGGCTCGCGGCGTCCGCGTTCCTGTTGACTTTCAAAAGGCGCCGCCTGCCCCGCGCCCGGCCCCGGGGTCCTGCCCGGCTTTCCCGGCCAGCCCCTGGCCGACTGGCCTCCGCGGGCCGGAGGGACCAGAGGGGCCACTGGCCGGACAGCAGCCCTTCCCCCAGGCACCATGAGGTGAGCAGAAGCGGAGGCCAGACCTCGGGTGGGTGCGAGGGAGACCGTGGTGGAGGGTGGAGCTGAGTCGGCCGTCAGCCTCTGGGGCCAGACCTAACCCACCGGAAGGCCCCCGAGCGCCCTCACTCCTTACCTCGGAGAGCTGCCCCGGGTGAGAGCCCTACAGTAGTGACCCTCATGGACTGCACTTCACAGCATAGCACGGGGTACTTTGGGTTTTATTCCTTCTGTGCATGATCTTGACTTCAGAAAATACGTGAACTTTTTTTCCTTGTTTTGTGGGGGAGGTACGGGGATTGAACCCAGGGACATTGTATTTCTGAGCTACACCCCCAGACCTTTTTATTTTTTATTCTGAAACAGGATCTCACTAAGTTGTTTTCTATAGTTAGTCTTCACTTACAAGAATTACACTTTGCTGCTACTTTGAACTTTGGGAGTTTTTTCCCCCATGAAGATAGCTTTATTTCCCCCAGATTATATTTATCCTTATTTTAAAATGTAGATAATACATAAAGGTATTACAAATAAGACAACAATTATCTCTACTTGGCCCAACCAAAGATAATTTTGTGGAGTATTTTATTATCTACTGTGCTAGGATCTCTGTTGGACACTGAGCAACTATGGTGAACAAGACACAAAATATTTACCTCTTTGGACATTACATTTCAGCGGCTAAGATAGGCTGCTGTCCCCTTTAAAAAGTAATTCATGAAATAATTGCACGTTGTAATAAATGCCTTAAAGAAAACTAGCTGGGCACAGTGGTGCATGCCTGTAATCCCAGTACTTGGGAGGCTGAGACAGGAGTATCGCATTTTCAAGGACAGCCTCGGTACCTTAGCAAGACTCTCAGCAACCTAGTGAGACCCTGTCAGAAAATAAAAATAAAAAAGGGCTGACGGTAAAGCTCAGAGGTAGAATGCCCCTGGCTTCAATCCTCCCCCAACCCCACATAAACACCTACTTTAGGTGGAGTTATTAGAGAGTTTATCCAAGGGGATAGCTTCCGATTTCACTGAGGAAGTGGAAACTGAGCCATGAGGAGAATGGGAGAAAGGGCCTTCCACACAGAAGCAATAGAATGCACAAAGGCCTTAAAAGAGGAAAGAACTTAAAATGGAAGGATCAGTGTAGCTGGAACTTACAGGGAAAGGTGGGACTAGATGAGGTATATGAAATAAACAAGAGCCAGCCGTGGTAGTACACACAGAAACCTGTACTTGGGAGGCTGAGACAGGAGGATCACAGGTTCAAGGTCGGCTTCAGCAACTTAACAAGACCCTGTTTCGAAGTAAAAAATAAAAAGGGCTGGGGGTGTAGCTTAGAGGTAGAAGCCCCTAGGTTCAGTCTCCAGCACCAAAATAAAGCAGCAGGAACCAAATATACTTCCATGGCAGAGAACATGCCTTGTGTTGAAATGAGATGAAAGAGAAGCAGAAGGTTTTAAGTAGTGAAATAAGGTGATCTGGGAAACTGATTAACTCATTAAGTAAATATTTATTGAATCCTCCTGTATACTAGGCACTCTTCTGAGCAGTGAGGATACCACACTGAAAAGGACAATCCCTGTATTCATGACACCAGTAATCTGGTGACATGAAATAGTCAAACAGAATCACCATTGATAATTGTTACCGGAAGATGGCTAGTATTTAATTGTGGTATTTGTTCTTTAAGACTTGCTCTAGTTACACAGTGCTTCTCTTTTGTGTTCTGTGTTTTTTTTTTCCCTAAATTCTTTGTAGCAGAACATTTTTATGTTACTACATTAATAACCTTTTATTTGAGGGCATCTTAGTTTGTTTTTAAGATTAAGTGTGGTAAAAATAGCATGCACAAGTTTAAAAAAAAAAAACAACTGTGCAAGCAACCCAAGTTTCCACGTTATAAGGCATCTGCTGGGAAAGAACTGTGCAGTAAGTTCCCTTTGACAGCCTGCCTGTGGCTCTTCCACCTCATCTCACATCACAGCAGCCTCTTTGATTTACTTTGACGTATTAATGTGGTTAGTTAAATTTGTGGATTTAGTGTTTATTGAGCCAGTTTTTGTGTTCCTAGAATGATCTCTTACTTATCTGTTATTATGTTAATGTCTTGATGGGTTATCTTTGCCAGTGCATATATTTAGGATTTTACTATCAACATCTATAAGAAATAGGTCTAGATATTTCTTTTCTATATTGTCTTTGTTGGGTGTTGGTATTAACGTTTAATTGCTTTGTAAAAAGAACTGGGAAGCTTTATTTCTTTTTTTAAGTTTTGTAATAGATTATGTTTTGTATTTTCATGTAATTTTATACATTTAGGTATAGTACAATTAATTTTGATAAGTGTATGCATTGTTTAAACACCACACTAATAAAAATACAGGACATTTCCATCACCTCAGAAAATTCCCTTGTACTTACCCACTTGCAGTGAATTTCATGTTCCTATCCTTGTCCTAGGTTGGATCCTACTGGTAAAATATTTTTTGTCTGTAGATTGCTTTTGTGATTTTAGAACTTCATATAAATGGAGTCATAGTGTATACATTTTTGCATCTGAATTCTTTTGCCCAGTTTCATCTTCTCGATACCCATGTTTGTATCAGCAGTTTTTCTTTGTCATTGTTTAGTAGCATTGCATTGTATGAATTTACCAGTTTGTTTAACCATGACTCATTGATGAACATTGGCTGTTAACAGTTTTAGGCTCCTATAAATAATGTTGCTCTGAACTTTGTGTGCAGTTCTTTCTGTGGAAATAATTCATTTCTCTTGGGTAAATGTCTAGGAATAGAATTGCTGGGTCACAGGTTTAAATATAAGAAGCTATAATTCCTTTCCCAATTAGCTGTAATGATATTCCTCCTATGAATGTATGAGCGTTCCATCGCCCTTCGTCATCGCCAACATTTGGTATTTTTATTCTTTTTAACTTTTGCCATTCCAGGGGATGAGTAGCATTTTGTTTTTAGTTAGCACTCTCCTGATAACTAATTTTTTAATGATGTCTTTTGAAGATCAGAAGGTTTTAATTTTTATGAACTTTAGGATAGCCATTTTTCTTTCATGGTAACTAATTTTGTGCCTTGTGAAAATTTTATATACCTAATAGTAAAGATTTTTTTCTTGATAGGAGCATATAGTTTTAGCTTTTATGTTTATGTGACTCATTTCCTGTTTAAATTTTATGGTTCAAGGTAGTTTGAGGCTCATGGTCCCAACACCGCCCCCCTCCCCAATTTAGTTGCTATAGCATCATTGGTTGTACAGCTATTCTTTTCTTATTGAATTCTATTGGCGATGTTGCTGAAAATCAGTATCTGGACTCTTCTGTTCCATTGATCTATATGTATTGTCTTTACATTAATACCACATTATCTTGACTACTTACTTTGTGTAGTACTTCTTGAAATCAGATTTTGAGCCTCCCCTTTGTTCCTTTTCAAAATTGATTTGGCTGTTGGATTCTTACATAAGTTTTAGAATCAGTTTCTGCACATTGGGATTGTGATGAGTCTATGGCTCAGTTTTGTATCTTAACATCCTCCAGCAAAGTTTTAGAGCTAGGCAGTAGTATCAGAACACAAGCACAGACTGAAGCTGGAGGACATAGTGCTCCATGAAGCATACTTCCAAGAAAAGACGCTCTTGACATAAAAAAACCCTTGATCTATCTCCATCCAGAGGATATTTTTAGTTTTCTAGGAATTTTTCAAGATGACCTTAATGGTTTTTGTGTGTGTATATGTGGTGCTGGGGATTGAACCCAGGGGCTTTCTACCTCCTAGCTACTCCCCTATGCCTATTTTTGTCTTTATTTTGAAACAGGATCTCATTAAGTTGCAGAGGGCCTCAGTAAGTTACTGAGGCTGGCTGCAAACCTGCAAAATTCTCTTGTCTCAGCCTCCCCAACCTCCCAAGTACTGGGATTACGAGCATGTACCACCACACCCGGCTTGACCTTAATGACTAATAACGGAAAATTAAGCAGAGGCTGTTTTAAACTCAGAAAAACAAAGCATGATGAAAGAAAGGAACTTAACTACCAAGTATGGCTCAGTCGTGGTTGATATATACAAAAAGAAGTGAAACTTTGAGTGGTGGGATAACGAACACTAACAGATAACGAGGGGATGGGACGAAGAAGAATAGGAGCCTTTTGGGTGGGGGAAGATTTTTTCATTAAATAAATGTCTAGAATTTTGTTTTGTGTTACTGAGGTTTGAACCCAGGGGCATTCTGCCACTGAACTACACTCCCAGTCAGTCCTATTTTATTTTTTTGTTTTGAAACAGGGTCTCACTAAGTTGTTGAGGCTGACCTGGAACCTGTCATCCTCCTGTCTCAGCCTCCCAAGTATTGGAATTATAGGCATGAGCTACCATGCCAAGCTAGAATTTATACAAATATCTTATTGAGAGAGAGAGTTGTACCACAAGATACAGCTAGAGTTAAAGGTGGTTGACAAATGATGGTTGGCACAGAGTCAACCATCCAACAAATGTTAGACATCATTACTATTAATAACAGCTTCTTTGCTAAGTATTTAATAGGATACTGGATTGCAACAAATGAAAAAGGAATTTAATGAGTTATCTAGTGTCGGTGCACAACGCCTTGTGCATAACAAGCCTTCAGTAAAGCAGTTTGGAGAGTTGTATCTTAGAACTGAAGGGAGCCTTAGAAATGTCATTACCACTAAATGAAGTCTTAGAGAATATCAACAATTTAACAAAGCCTACCAGTTAATGTTCTCTGCCACAGATAAAAGCTGTTTAAACAATAAAAGACATCTATTATTTCATGTTTCAAAAAGCCCAGAAATAGAGCAACTCTAGGTTAGTTAATTCAGTGGTTTAAGGGTTTCATCAAGGGAACTAGGGTAGTGATTTCCTTTCAGTATTAGGGATTGAATCTAGGGGCACTGTACTCCTGAGGTTCATTTCCAGCCCTTTATTTATTTACTTATTTATTTAATTTATTTATTTATTATTATTATTTTTTTTTTTTTTGCGGTACTGACGATGGGACCCAGGGGCATTCTACCTCTGAGCTACATCCCTAGCCCTATTTTATTCTTTTATTTTTGAAACAGGCTCTCACTAAGTTGCAGTAGAGCCTCGCTAAATTGCTGAGGCTGGCCACAAACCTGCGATCCTCCTGTCTCAGCCTCAAAGGGAGCATAATTAAAATATTCTGTCTCCCCCCCACACATACACACGCCACCCCCTCTTCTGAAACATAGCATTGCCATGCCTTAGAAAAGTTGTAGTTTGGGGAAAGAGAAGAAAAAGGAGCATAGCTGTTGGGAAGGCAGCTGACAGTATTGTCAGAACAAGGTCATGTCTCTTTGCTCCTCTTTTCCTCCCTTCTTCTTACCATAATCAGTCATATTAAACTGTTTGTGGTATCATGTCTGTACCTCTCTGCAATTGCTCATCCTGTTTCTACCACTTAGAAAGCACACACATTGGTTCATCCCTTTTGGCATTCTTATCACTTAAATATTTCATACTTCAAGTCTTAATTCCTCTAGGAGACCTTTCTTTTGTGTGTGTGTGTGTGTTTACCTCCGAGCTACACCCCCAGCCCTATTTTTTATTTTGAAACAGGACCTCACTAAGTTGTGGAGTGCCTCACTAGGTAGCTGAGGCTGACTGTGAACCCGGATCCTCCGGTCTCAGCCTCCCAAATGCTGGGATTAAGCGTGCGCCACCACGCCCAGCTATTCTAGGAGACCTTTCTTGGCATAGCTCCACTATATCATGTTCTAGATACACCTACACACTTACAGTTCTGCCTTCTCTGCACATGTCCTCCTTTTGTAGTCTGAGCTCTTTTAACCCATTTATCTACACAATAGAAATGGTTTCTCATTCATTTTGATAAGCAAGACGGCATAATACTGAGTTCATAATAGTCACCATTAATAGTTTTGTTTAATGAATTATACTACTAATTTGATCGTGAGGATTGATTTTTTTAAATTGTATTCTACTTGATTTTGTTATTTTATACCAAGTAGAATAAAGATGTGGTTCTATGATCTCTGCTCTTCATTTTGAAAGTTTTTTTTTTCTCCCTCCTGTGAAGCAAAAGTGACTCCTAAAAGCACAATTTATTTCTCTACAAAATTTCTTAGAGGAAGGGCATTTCAAACTACATTACTACTTTATAGAGCAAATTTAGTATTTAGTTGTGGAGACTTATTAAAGGGGATAAATTAAGAGAACTATTCTTAGATACTCCTTAAACATTTGCTTATATAGTAGATACGCTACAGAATAATTCATTTTGTGAAATATTTTTTCCTTTTTTCATTTTAGCATATATGACATTAACAAAGAACAGGACTATGTCAAGAATTCTGGGGGTACACGTGATGAAAAGGAATTAAGACCACCTTCCCAGCCACAGTCTCTCTTAGAGAAGATCAAGCCAGGGTTCATATCAGAAAAGAGTGGGTATTGAACTAAGTGCTCTAAGTTGTTACTAATGAATCCACAGTGGAATGATTTTTTTAAAAACTTAGTTTTAATTTGGATCATATGGAACAAAAGGATTTTTTAAAACTGTATAGTAGCTACAACTTTTTTATAATCGTTAGTGTAAAATTGATAGAGAAATTGTTTTTGAATTGCATCATAAAAGGTACATTCCTCATTTGTATTTCTTCAAAATTATGACTTATTTTTGTTTTTAACTGAGATATTTTAAATGGTAGAAGTAATATATGCTCATAAGAGAAACCTAAATTATAGTAATGTGTATTAGATATATAAATTCCCCTTTTATCCACTTACCAATTTCAGTAATCATTGATTTAAACATTGTTAGCAGTTTGGTTTTCCCATCCTTTGTCTTTTTCTGTGTACTTCCAAATACCTAATTTTATTTACTCTTTTTTGCTAAAATACCATTATATAATACATGTTTCTCAGTAGTATATAGTATCTTTATATGTCAGCATATATGGATTTGCCTTGTTTTTAATGATTGCATGGTATTCCCTGTTTATGGCACTTTAAGTTATCTCCATTGTTTTTGCTATTATAGATGCTCTGCAAAGACGTGTGTGTGTGTGTGTATCCTGTACACTTATCCTAGTATTTCTTAGGAATACCTTCCTAGAAATGGAATGGTTATTGAGTATGCATATTTAAGTTTTTTGTAGGTCTTGCCAAATTGTGCTCAGAAAATGCATATTTGTCTTAAACTAGTTATCCTTTAATATCTTAAAAGTAGCGCATGATTAAGGGATGGACTGTTCCTTCAACAGTTATCAAATGGCTTATTTAGATAAAATATAGAGGGATCACTGGTATTAACAGATGTAGGCTACAGTCTTATGTAGGGATATGTTCATGAAAGTCTGGAGAGAGATACAAGTGACTAGTTTGTGTTAGACATATGTGACATAGGAGTTGACATTACTTTATCTCGCGTGTGTGGTTATAAGTTAAAAAGAGAAAGAAGTGTCCAAAATCAGACTCAAAAGATTGGACACACAAATAGCAGAGAAATGTGCCAAAGCTGGGTAGTAAGGAAAGTTCAGATTGAACCTTTCTCCACGTGTACTTTATTGTCACTTAAACCCTAAGGGATACTCTGAATACTTTGTAGACAAGCATTTTTCAAGTTGCCTTCTTAAGTATTGTTTTAGATTTTTGTGGAATAGTCAGCCCCCTCTTCATTTTCTTACTACTCCTTCCTTCCTTTTCTTTTTTTGGGGGGGGTGGTGGTACTGAGGATTAAGCTCAGGGGCATACTACCTCTGAGTTACACCCCCAGCCTGATTTTATTTTTTATTTTGAAACAGGGTCTTACTAGGTCACAGAGTACCTCGTGAGGTTGCTGAGTCTGGCCTCGAACCTGCAATCCTCCTGTTTCAGCCTCTCGAGTACTGGGATTACAAGCATGTGCCACCACACCCGACTTACTACTGCTTTCTTGTGTGTATAATTGAAGCCAGGTGCAGTGGCTCACACCTGTAATCTCAGTACTTGGGAGGCTGAGACAGGAGGATCACAGGTTCAAGGCCCGCCTCAGGCACTTAGCAAGGCCCTGTTTCAAAACAAACAGGTCTGGGGGTATAACTCAGGTAAAATGGCCATAGGTTTAATCCCCAGTACCAAATAAGATAAAGTAAGAGTATAATTGAGGTCATTACTAGGAAGTTGTGAAAGAATCAAGATTAGTTATGGTTTTCCAACCAACGTTGCTTTTGACATTCTTTTCCTTCTGTTAGCCATAAAGTTATTATTTTAATAAATATGCTACTATTTGGAGGATACTGGCATGAAGGGGAAACATTTTTAACCATAAATAAGTAACCTTGGAAGTAAAATATGTAAGCACAAAACAAACCATTTTATATTTGTTCCTTATTTTAAACTATTAGCTTTATTCATAGTTAAATTGAGAACAATATTCCTCATATATTAAAGTGTTATCTAACTACATGTATTTGGAGGAACACTGTGTTAAAGTTAAGTCGGGGTTCTTTCTATTTGTACCAGCTTATTGTGTATTGTAATGCTTGAAAATGGAAATGTACCCGGGCGTGGTGGCGCACGCTTGTAATCCCAGCATTCGGGAGGCTGAGACCGGAGGATCCCGGTTCGAGGCCAGCCTCAGCTACCTAGTGAGGCACTCCGCAACTTAGTGAGACTCGGTTTCAAAATAAAGAATAAAAAATAGGGCTGGGGGTATAGCTCGGAGGTAGAATGCCCCTGAGTTCAATCCCCAGTACCACAAAAAAAAAAAAAAGAAAAAGAAAATGGAAATGTATATGGTATTCAGTACATCCCAAACTTAATATCTGTATCTCATTAATATCTAGCAGAATTTGGAGATACTGATAATCTTTTTTGTTTTTTTTTTTTTTTTTGGCGGTACTAGGGATTGAACTCAGGGGCATTCTACCTCAGAGCTACACCCCCAGCCCTATTTTTTATTCTTTATTTTGAAACAGGGTCTCACTAAGTTGCAGAGTGCCTCACTAGGTAGCTGAGGCTGGCCGCGAACCCGGATCCTCCGGTCTCAGCCTCCCGAATGCTGGGATTACAAGCGTGCGCCACCACGCCCGGCTCAATATTGATAATCTTAATCTTTATTTCCAAAGCTACTCCTCCCCCCGTATATGTTTCTCAAATATTTGGCCTCAGTGCATACATAGTTAGAAAACTAATTTTAACTGTTATTACTGTTGTTTTGCTATTGGATCTATTTGGGAAACCTTTTTTTTTTTTTTTTTTTTTTTGAGATGGTGTGCCCTCCTGGGCTCAGGCAGTCTTCTTGCCTCGGCTTCCAAGTGGCTGAGGAGCCAGCAGGCCCAGCTTAAGTAGCCATGCTTCTTCTAGCACTGGTGTTTAAGGGGAAAGTGAAACTAAACAGAAGCAAAAGTGAAACTTAGAGTGAATGTGTAGCTGCTGCATTAACTTCAGAAAATTATTGCAGTCTTTTTATTTTTTCATTCATTTCTATTTACAACCACTCATTTTGATACTAGAAGGGTTATTAAAATATTTTTAAAATTAAAATATCATGAGTTTAGTCTGAATTGAGTTTACTAAATTATTTTCATTTCCTTGTTAGTCTAGTTTTGACAACACATAAAAAATTATGTATTTTGTTCATTAAATAAAATGTTTTCTTTAAAATTTGGACTTCAATGAAATTGAGAGTTGGCAATTTTTGTAAAACTAGGAAGCCAAATTAATGTATTTATACTATATGACTAAAATGTCTAGTGCTATATAAATTATTTCATTCTCATTATTTATAAATAAAAGTTTGTAGCTGGGTGTGGTAGTGCACACTTGTAATCCCAGTACTTGAGAGGCTGAGACAGGAGGACCACAGGTTTGAGGACAGCCTCCACAAGTAGTGAGACTCTGATAAACCTAGAGAGACATTGTTTCAAATTAAAAATAAAAAAAGAGATGGGAGGTAGCTCGGAGGTAGAATGCCCCTGGGTTCAATCCCCAGTACCCCCCCCACACACACACACACAAATAAATAAATAAAAGTTTGTAAAACCCAAATGGTTGAATGTTTTGAGGTTTTCTTAGGCTTAGTTCTTGCTGAAATGAAAACATCCAAAGGTACAAAGAGTCATCAAGGGGCTTGTTGGACCCAATCAGTAATTCTTAATATAGTGGAGGGGCATACCACAATCTCAGTAGCACATGGGTATGGTTGGAAAAAGTATTTTCAAGAAGATATAATAGGTCTTTTAAAAAATATTTCTAATATAACTATTAGGAAGTAAAGTTCCATAGACAGCTCTTAGCTGGGGAAGAAAGCCCAAAGATGGAATGATTTCTCTTGTGTTTGGTAGTGCACAGTAGGCACCTTAAAAAAGGATGTAACAGACTAACTGTGGGCCATGGTAGGAAGATGGGAAGAATTTGCGCATCAGAACTATAGGGTGAGACGCACTGGCCCGCACGACCGCTGGCACCTGCTTTGGGCCAGCTGCAGTCACGAAACAGTGCACAGCTTTAAACCAGTAGGTCTGGCAGAGTAGATCTTAGCCCCTGTGTTGAAAGTAATTTAACGTTGGTTGTAATTTGTTTATTTAGGTCATTTTCTTCACGTGAGAGCTCTTTTAAAATTTGTCAATACAGATACAGTAGCTACAACACATCATTAATACGTTAATTGTATAGGAAGGGAATAAGTGACTCACTGAGTCGTCCTCACTGTGCCCCTCTTAATAACCCCATCCTTTGGCTATCTTAAACAGTGACATTATCTTTTTTTGTTTTTTGCAGTTTTTGAGACAGTGTCCTTGAGTTCAAACTCCCTCTTCCAGAGGGTAGTTTCAGTTCTCCGCACTTCTTACTTGGACTCTGCATCTGAGCATGGTTTTCAGTACAGTCAAGTGACTTTGGTGAAAAATGACATTTTCTTAAATGAGGTGAGGTACTTGGTATACACTGTCTCTATGAGTTTTATGTTCATTTTAAAAGAAATAGGCTAGCCATGCATTGTGGTGCACGCTGATAATCCCAGTACTTGGAAGACAGAAGGATTGCAGGTTCAAGGACAGCCTCAGTAAGACACTCAGTAACCTAGCGAGATCCTGTTTTAAAATAAAAATAAAAAATAAAATCAGGCTGGGGTGTAGCTCGGTGGTAGAATGCCCCTGGGTTCAATCCCTAGTATTACAAAAAAAGAAAAAAGAAATAAATAGGTTCATGATTTTTTATATATGTCTAGCACCTCTTAGCTATCATTTTTCAGATGAAATAAAAGATCTTTGAAATAGTCATTTAGAAAGAAATATACTTTAAGAAGCTGGGCATGGTGGCGCACGCTTGTAATCCCAGCATTCGGGAGACTGAGACCAGAGGATCCGGGTTCGCGGCCAACCTCAGCTACCTAGTGAGGCACTCCGCAACTTAGTGAGACTCGGTTTCAAAATAAAGAATAAAAAATAGGGCTGGGGGTATAGCTCGGAGGTAGAATGCCCCTGAGTTCAAGCCCCAGTACCGCAAAAAAAAAAAAAAACAAATATACTTTAAGAAATTGAAAAATAATACATTTAATTAGTCTTTTAGTAGGAGAAGTTTAAATGACATATTTTAAAAATTAATTTGCACCGGGCGTGGTGGCGCACGCTTGTAATCCCAGTACTTGGGAGGCTGAGACAGGAGGATCACAGGTTCAAGACCAGCCTCAGCAACTTAGCGAGACCCTGTTTTGGAATAAAGAATAAAAATAGGACTGGGGGTGTAGCCTGGAGGTAGAAGGCCACTGGGTTCCATACCTAGTACCACAAAATAATATTAATAATAATAATTTGCAAGAGAAAATAGCATGTTTATTGCATATGGTTATTTTCTCTTTATACAGTACAAAACTTTTTATCAACAAAAACGAGCAAGTAATTATACTCAGGAAGAACTTCAAGAAACTTACGGGTTTCTTCTGTTTGAAACTGAAAATCAGGTAAGGGAATTAGGTTGTGGAAAATGACTTGTGGTTTTGTACAAAATGAATGGTATCATTAGCCTTAAATATTGACATTTCAGTTCTCATTTGTAAGGTGACCAGTTTATCCGTATTTCTGTTACTTAGTTTTGTGGCAGTGTAAATACCAATGAAAACTAATCATGAAAGATTTGATATTTGCAACTTTTCATGGTTTCTCTTCAGTTTTCTTTCTTTTTTTTTTTTTTTTTTTTTTTTTTTTTTTTTTTTTTTTTTTTTTTTTTTTTTTTTTTTTTTTT
>PVLC010001198.1:55081-78408 GCA_004027655.1 Graphiurus murinus | reverse complement strand
CGAATGCTGGGATTACAAGCGTGCACCACCACTCCTGGCTTCTCTTCAATTTTATCTTAAATAATGTTCGTAAGTTCACGGTAAAATTTAGATTAATATAGGTTAATTGCCCTGTAGTGGAATGAATAGTCATTTCTCCTTATGAGTCATCATTTACATAGATACTTTCTGTAGAGGTTTTTCAATTTTAAATTATATGGTTTTGAGTATGAGATGGACACTTTCAGCATTCTAGTTAACTAGAATTGTTTTATGCCAGAGCCAAGTGTGGTGGCACACGCCTGTTATCCCAGTACTTGTGAGGCTGAGACAGAAGGATTGCAGGTTTGAGGCCAGTCTCAGCAACTTACTGAAACTGTTTAAAAATAAATAAAATAGGCCCGGGGGTGTGGCTTGGAGCTAAAATTCCCCTTAGTTCAATCCCTAATACCTTAAAAAAATAATTGACACAGATAATATAAAAATTGCATAGTAATACTAGAAGAGTTCATCCCCTTTTAATATCTAAATCCAAATAAGATGTGCTCCCGGTTTACACTAAAAACAATTCTTAAATTTAGTAGTTCTAAAGCTGCAATTAGGGGAATAATACCTTTCAAGGGAGTACTTAACTGTGTCCTCGTTTAATTTGGTTTTGCTAGTGTTGTGTGAAAAACTGTGGACCATTAATCAAAACACATTGCTCTGTATGAGCTTGCTTTGTGCCACGAATGCATGCAGTGAACAGATTCTTACTTATTTTAAAGCCTATCGATTATAGCACTATTTCATTGCCTCTCCCAAGACTGATACTAAGCAAAACCAGTGTCTTTTGTTTAAAGGCAAAGTTGGTATGTCAGCGTGGACTCTGTGTTGGCAACAGTTCTATGACCACTCTGGGTGATCCAGCCAAAGGTAAGTCTGTAAGGAAAGAGATTTTCTTCTTTTACAAGATGAAGTGAGGTTTAGTTAATTTCCTGGAGACACCTGTTTTCAAAGGTAGTTTGATTAATATCAATCTTTAGAGTCAGAACTTTAAACATAGAAGTGAGTTTTGAATCTAAAACTTAAGGTATTTTCAGTGCCAAAGATAGTACTGTCAAAAAGATCTCTTAAGCTGTCATAATACTAATAAGAATAGAGAATACAGAACCAAACCAAACTTGGCAACTATGGAATGTTAGGAGAACAGAAGAAAGAATCAGATACAAAGCTTAAAACAGACTATAGTGATATCACTAGTAGAAAAGAGACACAGAAGGACAGAAGCAGATTGGTAGGGAAGCTGATGAGTTGAGAAAGATAAGTAATGTCATGGTTAAGAGCATGGTTAACACTAAATTTTTTACTCTTTAGTTTTCTCATTTGGAAAATAGATTAAATTATTTTAGAGTTGTCATGGAGATTAAGCGAGACTATATAAAGTGCTTATTAGTTCAGGGGCTCATACCTAGTGATTTCTCAGTCAGCAGCGCTGTTTTTGTGAGTTAACGTTGAGAAATGAGCTTTTCATAATAAGTGTTTCTGAAACATAGCCTGCAGATGGTAAAATAGTTGAGAAGGGATCAGAGTTGGGTCCGTGGTCGAGTGTTAGTGGAAGAACGATGTTGTGTGGGATGGTATAGTGGGAGAAACTGGCCGAGAACAACTCTGGGCCATTCGTGGGACTCGAATGTGGGGAGACGCTAAGCTTACAGAGTAAGAAAGGATCAAGAGCAGGCCACCCAAGCAGAGTCTCACAGAAAGCAGAACTTACGATCCATGGGTGTGGCAGTGCCAGGGATAAGAAGGATTATCGGGCTTCATGGCTAGAGTCCTGCTGACTTTTTTTTAATACTCACATTAAGATGTAGTTCATATAGTATAGAATTCACCCATTTAAGCTCTGTGATTCAATGTGGTGTTTCTTTTATTTTAGTACATTCACATAATTGTATACCATCACCCTAATCAGTTACCATTTTCATCACCCAAAAAAGAAATCCTGTGACAACTAACAGTTACATCCCATTCCTCACTATAACCAGCCCTAGACAACCACTAGTCTACTTTATGCCCCTATAGATTTGCCTATTCTGGATATTATTTAGATGGAATCATACAATATATGGTCTTTTCTGAGTAACTTCATTTATTTAGCATAATGGTTTCAAGGTTCATTTATGTTGTAACCTGTACTTGATTCCTTATTCTTTTTTGTGGTTGAATAATATTCCATTAAGCCGGGCGTGGTGGCGCACGCTTGTAATCCCAGCATTAGGGAGGCTGAGACCGGAGGATCCGGGTTCGAGGCTAGCCTCAGCTACCTAGTGAGGCACTCCGCAACTTAGTGAGACTCGGTTTCAAAATAAAGAATAAAAAATAGGGTTGGGGGTGTAGCTCGGAGGTAGAATGCCCGAGTTCAATCCCCAGTACCGCAAAAAAAAAAAAAAAATATTCCATTATGTGGTTATACCACATTTTCTTCGTCTACTCATCAACTGAGAGGATTTGGGTGGCTTCCACTCTCTAACTAGTATGGGTAATGCTGCTGTGGTCCACATTCATGCTTAATTTGTGTGTGAACATAATGTTTTCTTTTGTCTTGAATATATAACTAGCAGTAGAATCATTGAATCATATGATAACTCTCTAAAAGAAAATTTTTAAACTTACATTCAAGTCATATCTTCTAAAGAACATTGTGTGATAAATTTATAAACGCAATAACACTACATAAAACCTTTTTTTTTCCTCTCCTGTTTTTTCACCCCACTTTCTTCATTATGAAAATTCAAACATATAAGAAAATTACAAAACATAGTATGAGCCAGGTGTGGTGGTGCATACCTATAATCCTAGTACTTGGGAGGCTGAGCTAGGAGAATTGGAGGTTCATGGCTAGCCTCAGCAATTTAGGGAGGCTCTCTGTAACTTAGAACCTGTTCCAAATTTTAAAAAATAAATAAAAGAGGACTGAGGATGTAGCTCAGAAATAGAACCCCTGGGTTAATTCTCTAGTCCTAAAAACAAAAGAGTATGATACAGCCAACACCTAAGTTTAACAGATAGTTTGCATTATTTGCTTCATTTAAAATTTTTGGAAGAATTTGAAAGTAAATTACAATATCTCAAAAAATGTGGAAATGTCCCTACATTGCTCCAATCACGGTTTTATTGCTGACTTTTGAGTGGCTGGCTTCAGTACAGTGGTAAAAGTAAAAGCTGCATTCGTTGTTCCTGACAAGGATGAGCCCTTTGTAAACACATGCTGGAGTTGAGAGAACAACATCGCTGTATTGTGTAGTTTTGGGTTTGTATAGAACTAGATAGTTCTGTGTATAATAGTAATATTTTCTATTAGCATAGTGTTTAAAAGTATATTAGTCTTAAATCTTCATGAGAACTCTTTGGTTTATGTGCCCTTCGGCCAGGCCCACCCTACTTGTAGTTGACACCTAAGCTTTTAATCACAAATGTCTTGCTCTTTCTCACTAAGTTTCCCACCCACTGTCTTCTGTATTTCAAAGGTGACTCCCGTGAGCGCTCCTCAAGAGCCTGTCCTTTCCTTTGTTTTCACTGCTGTACCTTGCTGGAGTTGTCCTCTCTTCTCTCAGCTGATACACTAGCTCTCTAACTGGTCTTCTTGCTTCTAGTCTCTTCTCTGTCCAGGGCAGTCAGCTGCTCAAAACCTTTGTTGGTTCTCAGCTGCCTACAGAATAAAGTCCAAGCTTTGTATCCATGCACACAAAGATCTTTCCTATCCAGCACCAACCTTCTGCCCTGCGCCCAATGCTGTGGGCTGTATCCTAAATGGTTTATGACCTTTTATGCTTCCATAGTGTAATTAATCCTTTTTGACCAAGTGTAATTATATTTTTTCTGTTCTTAAAGTTCTTTATACATGCTATTTTATTGCATTTAGTGATACTTGTCTCTATTTTTGTGTACCCTCAGATACAACATATGCTTATAAATTGTGTTTTATACTTTTATAGGTGTATACATTTCCAAGTACTCAGACTATCTTCATCCAAGACCATGGTATCACGGGAAATCTGGTTATGTTGTAATTTTTAATCTAATTAAGGTAAAGCCCAGGTGTGCTCTTACATTTTCTTTTAAAAACTGAAGATGATCTGCCTGTGAGATTCTTTGTAGATCATTAACTTATAAACATAGTCCTTGTCTAAGGTGGTTATCCAACTCAGCAAAAATAAAGCTAATTTCTTTTTATAATATATATATATACTTTATATATTTTATATACTTTACATATATGTGTAAAATCCCAGTTACCTGGGAGGCTGAGATAGGAGAATCACAGGTTCAAGGCCAGCCTTAACAACTTAGTGAGGCTCTGTTTCAAAATAAAAAAGGCTGGGGGTGTAGCTAAGAGTGCCCCTGTGTTCAGTTCTCAGTACTGTGTGTGCCGCACACATACACACACCTACATTCAAAATAATAAAGGGTACTCAATGGAAAGTCTTCCTCTCACCCCTAGATAGAGCCACTTTGAAAATAAGTAACTGCTTATAAAATAATAAAATTATAAAAGATAAATTTTGAAAACATGTGTTGTCTGATTTAAATCGTCAAAATAAGAAGTCTTTATTTATCCTTAAGGCATCTGGACCTTGTTCACAGCTTCATGTGGCACCTTAGTACTGATCTCATAAATTGTTAAGTATCTGAACAGTGTAGTTTAAGTGACTCACTCAAGTAGAATTTTCACTCTAATAGTAGGGAAATTCTGATGTTAGGGGCCAGTTGACTTTTGAGGACATTTCCGTAGTCTTCTAGTTTGTTTTTATTTTAGCTTTCTTTCCATTTTAAGTTCTTTTGTTATAGACCCAACACACTGTCTTTTTCCTTTGAGTATGAACTCTTTATATCCTAAGTACGTAGAGGGAAAGTTAGCACTGCTTTGAAGTAGAGTCCTTGCATTTCCTTCCTTAATCTTCTTTCTCCAGTCTGTGATAGGTGCTGTAGTTAGGCTGCAGCAAGGAGGCGGTCGGTGCAGATCATATGCATTTGGGCTTTTACTCCTGCTGGATTGTGTCTGTGTCTGTCTTGGTTTCCCTCCAGAGTCTCCGCCCTGACTGACTTGAGGCTGCCTTTCACTTTTTGTCTGTATGCTCTTTGTCCTCCTCATCTTATTTCACAGAAGCAAATCATGCTCAGTGCTACAGAACATCTGATGGGAGAAGGTCGAGGTTGTGGCTACTCCTGGGCAGTGCTGCTTATCTTCTTGGGCTACTTTGGTGGGTCTATAAATGAAGAAGCAGGACTCGAAGAGCAACAAAGAAATCTTTTTTCTGAAGGAATTCATTGTATTCTTATAAAAATAAAAATTATATTTAGCCCCATGCCCCACTTTGGTATATATAGTATGTATTTTGTATTTTTAATTTTTCCATCTATATTGATTTTTTAACCCATTGAAAGAGTTGATGCTTTATATACTTATATGCTAATTTTTAAACATTCTGTTGTGAATATTTTATGTCATTATGTTACTCGGTCATGTTTTTGAATCACTGTGCGATGTTTCGTTACATGGTAAATGACTTTAATCCTTGATGAAGAGAAGTCTAAAATGAGAAATTCGGTTGACTTTGCAGTGAAGGCCAGCTGCCTGCTACATATTTGTTCCTTGGTGACTGTGGGCCCTGACATAATTGACAATTGATTAATACTTCAGTTTGGAAACTCTTCTTTTTTTTTTTAATTTTCATTTTTATTTATACATTGTAAGCATACATCTTTGTTAGGTGCAAATTGATAACGATACATGTGCTCACAATTCTCATTTGACCCCTTCCCCATTTTTTTTTTTTCTATTGGTGCATTGTAATCATACATCTTAATGAGGTACAAGCTGGTAGAGGCATACATACATTCACACAGCACTCATTTAACTCTTCCCCAATTCCCACCCCCCTCCCTCCTTCTCATGTTCTGCTTAATGATTGACTTTGCTATGTTTGTGAGTGTACATCATGTGTATTAGGGTGCTCCCTCTCCCCCCCTCCTATCACCTTCAGTTAGGTCACCTTTGCTCATCTAAGGTTTCTCCTTTTTCTTCTAGAGTTCCTCCTATGACCCACTTTCTCCCTAGCTTCCGCATAATAGGGCGAGTATCCAATTTTTTACTTTTTGTGACTGACTAATCTCACTTAATGTTTTCTAGTTCCATCCATTTCCCTGCAAATGACATATTTTGTTCTTTATGGCTGAGTAAAATTCCATTGTGTGTATATCTCATAGTTTTGTAATCCATTTACCTGTTGATGGACATCTTAGCTGGTTCCATAGTTTTGCAATTGTGAATTGTGCAGCTATAAACATAGATACACATGCAGTAGTCTGGTAATTTGGGAAACTTACCTTTTAAATTTTTAGGTTTTAGCCAGGTGTAGTGGTACGCACTTGTAATCCCATTACTTGGGAGCCTGAGACAGGAAGGTCATAGGTTTATAGCCAGCCTCAGCTACTTAGTGAGGCTCTCCAGAATTTAGTGAGACCCTGTTTCAAACTAAAGAATAAAAAATAGGGCTAGGGGTGTAGCTTGGGGGTAGAGTGCCCTTGGGTTCAATCCCCAGTACTGCAAAAATGAAGGAAAGAAGGGAGAGAGGATGGATAAAATGATAATTTTAGATTTTATTTGATGTGTTTTCTGGTACCATCACTGAGTAGTCATTCAGTGTATCATAAGAGATACTGGACTGTATTTTTTCCTCTTAAACAAATGGTTCTCTTAAATTTGGGGTGATTCATGTATTCCTTTGATACTGTGATAAAAGCTACAATAAGCATTTGCCTCAGAAAGATGCCCAGAAACACAAGATCTTTTAAATATAATTTTGAGGGGTTTATGGATAAGTAAAACTACTGTTGGCTTTAATATTGTTTTCCTCAATAAAATTCTTATTGCCGTTACTGGTAGTAAAAACACATCTATATCCTTGCTAGGCTACTTTTAAATGAAACCTATAATCTGAATAAACCAATGTGACCAATTGAATAAATGAATTTTGATTCCTTGAATGAATAAATGAATCTGATTAGTATGAATAGGTACCTTCTGATTATACATGAATCTAATTAGTCTTAATATTTCACTCCAGGGAAAAATCAAGTTTGTTTCTGAGAATTATACAACTAACTACACAAGGCCATCTTTCGGCTATGATTGCCACGTGGCTACAGATATTAACAAGGTTTCTCACAAGACCAGTCACTTTCGTGCCTTTGAACTGAGTCAGGTACAGTCAGTCACCTCTGAATACATAAGTAATAGCCAAGATACCGTTCTAAATCTAATATGTTAAATTCCAGGGCTGGGTGGGATTGATAAATTTGATGTATATGCAATTCCATAATGCTGATAATACTTATTTTTGTTTTTTCAGTATTACCTCTATGAACTTGCAAGCAAAACTGTTATTAAGCGACCAAGACAGATCTGCCCTTGTGTCATTGTAGCTTTTCAGTACAGGGAGCCTAAAAAGATGGCAGCACCAATTCATAAAAGCATGTAAGTAGTTATGTGCAGACTCTCTTTTATTGGGTTTGTTTCTTATGCTCTTATAAAAATGCTCCCTTTTGTTTTCTTTTCTAGACTTGAACCCAATAAAAATGGTAAGAAATTATTTTATTGGTTTAGCTATATTTTTTTTAGTAAATGTTTCATTCACAAATAAAATGATTTCTTTTTTGCCCTCTTTAAGTTTTCACCTCTCCATGGAAAGGGAAGTTAATTATTCAAGGTTGTGTGCTGTGTGATGTCACTCTGTGGTCCGTGTATGGTACAGTGATTCCGGCACAACTGTAAGTCTTACAGTCCTTTTGAATGCTTGTACCAGTTTTTTCCCCTGTGCTGGGGATCAAACCCAGGGCCTTACACATGCTTGGCAAATATTTACCACTGAGCTGTACCCCCAGCTCCTAATTTTTTATTTAATTATCATCTTCAAGTCTTGATGAGTGGCATTGATGTGAATTATAGCAATTGTACTAGGTTTTAGATTAGGATTCTTTTGAGTAGGTAGATAGAGCACATGCCTTTAATCCCAGTACTTGAGAGGCTGTGACAGGAGGATTGCAGATTCAAGAACAGCTTCAGCAAGTAGTAAGACTCATCAACCTAGCAAGAGCCTGTTTCCAAATTAAAAAAAATAAAATAGGGCTGGGGGTGTAGCTCAGAGGTAGCATGCCTCTGGGTTCAATCCCCAGTAACACACACCAAAAAAAAAAAAGGATTTAAAAGAATTTTTTATACTATGTTTGCAAGTTTGCTAGTCTAAAACTTTCAAAATTAATCTTGACTAGGTTGAGAGATGATACAAAAGAGCTGTATGTTTTTCATTCTGTGGTGCAATCCAGTATTACTAAGCGTTTTCAACTCCTGAATAATTTTGAAAAATTCTCAATTTCAGTATTTATAATTTGTTGACACATTGACATTTAGATTATATCAAAAATGCATGTATTCAAAAAAATGTGAGCCTGTTTGCATACTGTTTTGAGTCACATGTATGATAATCTGCACTGTTTATAAATATGCCTATTATATAACTTGAAGTTTATCAATTTAAGGACTTTTTGTAGTTATTTTTTGCATTTATGGTAAAAACCAAAAACTATGGAGCAATAATTTCAGTATTCATTATACTGCTTGATATCCTTGTTTTTTTTAGACCACAGGAATTAGATTTTAAGTATGTAATGGAAGTATCTTCTTTGAAGAAAAGACTACCAGAAGCTGCTTTCAGAAAAAGGAATTTCCTGGAGCAGAAAGGTGAGTTGGAACATAATGGCACACTGCACATTCTGGGCTTTGTGTTGTACACTCCCCTTTCCACGCACCACACACTTTCATCTGAAGTGATTCTTAAAAGGTTTTTTTGAGAAAGTTCCAGAGTTCCTATGTTCTTCAGTTCCTTGGAAAGGTAGTTTCATCTGGTTTTAGTATAGAATACTGAGGAGATTGAGCAGAAAGGCATTAAAAATAGCTGCAAACTCATAACCATTCTTTTCAAAGGCAACAGCTTTTTTGTTTTTAATTTATGTATGTGCTTTTTTGGGGGGGAGACTGGAAATTGAATCCAGTACAAGGCCACTGGAGCTATCCTTGAACCCGTGGTCTTCCTGTCTCAGCATTAAACGTACTGTGATTACAGGCATGCACCACCACACCCAGCTTATTTATCTACTTTTAAATTCAAATAAAAGAAGATTAAAAATAGAAGAAAAAATTGGTTCCTTAAGTTAGTCCATGTAATATTCATGTTTATTTTATTTACAAAATATTTGTCTTGTTAATCCTATGTCAGTGTAAATGAGAGCATTGTTCTGAAATGATTATTTCAGTAACTTTTCATTAAAGAGATTAATTTTAATATACTTTTTTGGTGCATTATAGTCTCACATCATAATGTAGTTCATTGTGATGGTGACATCCATGCACCCAGCACTTGCCGAGCTTCCCCTGCTCCCTCCACTCTCCCTTCCCCATACAGGGTATTGAGATTGACGTTGGTATTCTCTTATTTGTATATGCTATCGATGGAAGTGATTCCTTCACTGATCCTCCCTCTTCCCCCGCCCCTTCCCTAGAGACCACCTCCCCGCCTCCACTGGGATTTCTCCTCCATTATCTGGAGTCCCTCTGGTATCCCAGTTACTCCCTAGCTTCCACATATTAGAGAAAACATCACTTATTAGAGAAAATGACCTTTCACTTTCTGTGACTGGCTATTCTCACTTAATATAATGTTCTTCATGTCTATCTATTTTCCTGCAAATGACATTATTTTGTTCTTTATTGCTGAGTAGAATTCCATTGTGTGTATATCCCATAATTTTGTAATCCATTCATCTGTTGATGGGCACCTAGGTTGGTTCCAGAATTTGGCTATTAGGAATTGTGCTGCTATGAACATGGATATGCATATATTACCATAATATTCTGATTTCAGTCCCTTTGGAAAGATACCCCCAGTGGTATAGCTGGATATTAGAAAGATTTATAACGAAGAAAATTAAGTGATAAAGGATATTTTTAGTGGTTTTCCTAGTTTTTCTTTCAGCTTTGTAACATTAAATGAATTAATTATAAAAATAGTGGTTTTTTGTTTTTGTGGTACTGGAGATTTAACTCAGCAATATTCTACCTCTGAGCTACACCCCCAGCCCTATTTTTATTTTGAATCAGGGTCTCACTAGGTTGATGAGAGTCTCACTACTTGCTGAGACTGTCCTTGGACCTGTGATCCTCTTGTCCCAGCCTCCGAAGTAGTAGGATTACAGGTCTGTGCCACCACGCCTGGCTAAAAAGTAGTATATTAAAATAAGAAATGTTCTGTTTTTCTGATTTCCTTTACAGTCTCTTGTCAAGATTTGTGCTTCGATTTGTATGAGGTAGAACTGTCAAACAAACAAGGGGAAAAAATAGATAAACTAACAGACTACATTAAGAATAAGCAGTTGGTAAGAATCATTCATTTAAATTGCAATATTATTTTTTTCTTAATTAAGAAATTATTAGTTGGCTGTGCCTGGATTGAATAATTTCAGCTTTCTAAAAAGATTTTCATTGTTTCAAATTTATTGGCATTATTGACATACTCCCTTATATCTCAGTGTATTTTTGTGTCCCAGATTAAATATTATTGTGTGAACATAAAGTTATATCTTTGTTACGGGTACGTATGCTTTTGAAGTGGAAAAGAAGAAATATTAACTATGATTTGTAATGACAGCTTTTAGGTGACCTTCCCTGCTACCTGGGGACAAAATTCCCTCGTTGCTGAAAATCTTAATGTTTTTTCTTGTTTATTTTTAGCTTGAGATCCCACTGGAGACTCTGGTAAAGGGGGGAAAAAAAGAAGAATTTACTTTTGTCTATATTTCTTGTTGTCCTGGGACCTGATTATTTTTTATTTCTTAGGCTACTATAGAAAACATTCTTTTATTGAATGATATCTTCTAGTCTTTCTTTTTTCTTTTCTTTTTTTTTTTTTTTTTCTTTTTTCTTTTTCTGGTACTGGGGATTGAACCCAAGAGGCATTCTACCTCCAAGCTATACCCCCAGCTCTTTTTATGTTTTGTTTTGAAACAAGGTCTCAGTAGGTTGCTGAGAATCTCATTATATAGCTGAGGCTATCCTCAAATCTGCCATCCTCCTGTCTCAGCCTCCCAAGTACTGGGATTACAAGTGTGCTCCACCATGTGCAGCTCATCTAGTCTTTCTAATTACAGAATTCTACAATACTTTTCATGTAAACATGATGCTACTTACCCTTTTGGTTCATCTTGAATCAGTGACTACATGCTAACATATTGGCTACTTTCAGTGGTTTGAAATGTTAACCATCTTAGTGGGAAAAAAAAATGAAATAAGGCTTTTCTGATTAATCTGTTAAATTAAGCACTATTCTAAAACTGACCCTTCTGTTCTAGTTATTACACTTAGCCAGAACAGGGCCACGATTACTTAAGCTAAGGAACTGGCAGTTCTTATTGGGGACAAAATTGCTATGATTCCTAGAAACATTAACATTTCAAGAACTTTTTTTCCTGTTTTGTTTACTCTTCTTGAGCTCAGAATAACACGTGTAATAGAGGAGAGCAGTATTGAAGGATCTTTTTTTTTTTTTTTTTTTATCTTTAAGGCAATCATCAAATGTTTGGAAGATCGGGGGTTTTTCATTTTACTTACATCATCAGCCTTAATACCAGAACCAGGTAAAGACAGTCTGTTTTCTTTTGAAGAAAAACGCTCTTCAGTGTATTTACTCTCGTCTCATGAGATCAGCAACAGTCTTACTTTCCTTCTGCTTCTTCTGTGCAGAGTGTGGAGCCGAGCCGACGGGTCTACATGGCCTACACTTGTTCCATTCCCCCATGTCAACAGGTAAGGGTACTGTCGGTCTCTTGAAGTTTCGAGTCCTCGTCTGACCTGATCTCTCAGTGCACATGGCATGCGTAACTGCTTTTCCTCGTAACTCTTTTTCCTTAACCTTTCTAGGTGACTCTCTAACCTCTTCCCCAAGTTTAGACTCACCCTTTTCCTCTGACTCCTATCCCCTGCGACTGCTGGCGTTTCCACCTTGGTCTCTCCAAGGTGCCTCAGTTCAGCACGTGTAAAGCTGAGTTCATTCACTCCTGAACAACAGTAGCTAAGAGATACTTTTACCATAGTCTCTTCAGAAGATGGGACTTGAGGTCACACTGATGCTGTTCCTCCATTTAGATGGGTAGTCTCTGTATTTGGCCTATGCCTTCTGGGGGTGATGTTGACTCCACAAAGGAACAAAACTTGGCTCTTGGTGGTGAAAAAAATATTACTTTTATAATACCTAAATAGATATCTGTGATACTAAATTTTCAGAAGGCAATTAGGAAAAAGAAAAGTAGGTCCAACAAGGTTCTTGGGGGAGGATATTGGGCAAAAAGGTTGAGAAACACTGATCTAACCAAGCATTGAGGTACATGTCTATAATCCCAATACGTCAGAGGCTGAGACAGGAGGATCACAGGTTTAAGGCCATCCTCAGCAATTTAGTGAGACCCTGTTTCAAAATAAAGAATAAAATATAGGGCTGGGGATACAGCTCAGAGGTAAAATGCCCCTGGGTTCAATCCCCAGCACCAAAAATAAATAAATAAGCCTGTTTATTTATTTTAAAAATCCGGGCATGGTGGCACATGCTTGTAATCCCAGTACTTGGGAAGCTGAGACAAGAGGGTGACAGGTTTAAGGACAGCCTCAGCAAGTAGTGAGACCTTCATTAGCCTAGTGAGACCCTGTTTCAAAATAAAAATAAAATAGGCCTGGGGATGTAGCTCAGAGGTAGAATGCCCCTGAGTTTAATCTCTACTACCAAAATATAAATAAAAATAAGAAGGACTGGTGGTGTACAGCTCAGAGGTAGAATGCCCCTGGGTTCTAGCTGTCAGTGTCATGTTTTTGATAGTCTTGGCTAGAGCCCCTGTGCTTATCATTAATATAACTTAAATGCTTATTTATAGAATTATTTAATACCTACCCTTCTTGTGCTCTGTGTGTGTGTGTGTGTGTGTGTGTGTGTGTGTGTTGCTGAGCACCTGAAAAATAATAAATATTTGCTGAACAAAGTAATTTATTGTAAAACAAGAAAATAGGCATTGAAAAGTAGGAAAGTAAATCTGCCCTCTGTAAAGGTCAGTGCTGCCTTGAGGGATCCTTGAGCTCCTCTGATCTTCTTGTCAAGTGGGAGGGGCCTTAGGCATGGCTTAGCATGCTCGTTCTAATCCAGCAATGGCGTGTCAAATGTTTTTGTGTGTGTGTGTGTGTGTTTGTGGTACTGGGGATTGAACCCAGGGGTATTCTACCTCCGAGCTACACCCCCAGCCCTATTTTTTATTCTTTATTTTGAAGCAGGGTCTCACTAAGTGCAGAGGGCCTCACTAAATAGCTGAGGCTGGCTGTGAGCCCAGATCCTCCTGTCTCAGCCTCCCAAGTACTCAAATGATTTTTTTGTCAGTTCAGTGTGTACATGTAGTTTCAACTATTTGGAGATATTTATAAATCTTATTAGTTGATATTTAGGTTATCCATTGGAACACTGTAGCATATTTAACCATTTCTTCTAAAGCATTTTTCCCCTACATGTTTTATTAAAAAAACAACAACAAAATAATGTCATATTTTTAATGTATGTATGTATTTCAGGGGTGAAGGATTTGAGAGTTGAAGATGACATCTCATTGAAAGTGACACCTATTTTACCTGCCCTTAATTGTGCCCTGCTAGAAGCCAAGAAGTCACTTCCTGAAGAAGGAATTCGTCCAAACATATTAGTAAAACACAATTTCCAAGAACTGTGCAAGTTAGACAAGGGCCTTTCATTGACTGTTCCTCAGGATGGAATGAAAAAGACTGCGTTTTTTGGAAAATCGTCTGGTGGTTTTGACGTGATTCCTCCACCTGAAAAGTGTCCTTTGGAATCTTTAGCCCAGTTGAAGTCCTATTTCTCAGATCCCAGTGGCTACACTCTGGAAGTATCAACTGCTCTGGACCCATTAGCAGAGCGTCCTCAGTCTCCTTGTGTTTCGGATGGGATTTGTGATGCTAGATTTTCTTTAGTCATGACTCCAGATCCTGAATTTCTTGACTCAGAGGCAGAAGTAAGAAAAGAAACTGAAACAGAAAAGAATGTTGAAGAAATACCAAAAGCAAAGAAGGGCACTACGGTTCCGAACTTGAGTCTAACTTCAAATCTGAGAGTCCAGCCGAAGAGAAAAGCCAGCACACCCCCGCCCACGGTGCAGAGTAAAAGGGTGAGCCTGTGCCGCCCATTTCCCAAAAGAACCACACCTGGTGCCGACAGCGGAGCCCACTCTCCGACAACCCTCAAGTTGGTGAAAGGACAGTTTCCTCAGAAAAGAAAAAGAGGTGAGTGCACTTACGTGCATCCTTATAATAGCAACTGATACTCGAGCCCTATTCCTGTACGGATCTGTGCAGGCTACAGGTTTATTAGAAGTGCCCGCATCTCCCCAGGTGACTTGTATGCATGCCACAGCTTTGTAGCGCTGATGTAGTAAGGAGTGCAAAACTGAGGTCAGTCAGATGCCTGCACACCAGAAGCTTATTATGTTCCACTTGTAAAACCTCTCAGGCTGTCACTCACAGACTTACATTGCATTCGAAGGGTGCTTATTTAGTTTTTGTGCTATCCTTTTGACAGTGAAGGATGAAAGAAAGGGATCTTCCAAAAGCAGGCACACCAATAGCAGCAGAGCATGGCAATAGCTGATAGCCAGAGCACCCGCGTAAAGGAAGGCAAACCGGGCATGGTGGTGCACACTAGGTTCAGTCCCCCTTACCCCCCCACACACACAAAAGTAGGGGGGTGACTGGAACCTCCAAAACTAAAGCAGCCTGAGGCTAAGTTTCCTATTCTTTATGTGTGTTTTCTTAAAGGATTACTTGGATCTTATGATTGGCATACTGAATTGAAAAGGCAGTAGCCAGCCAAGCATGGTGGTGCACGCTTGTAATCCCAGTATTGGGGAGACTGAGACAGGAGGATCCAGGTTCGAGACCAGCCTCAGCTACTCAGCGAGGCCCTCTGCAACTTAGACTATGTTTCAAAATAAAGAATAAAAACTAGAGGTGGGGGTGTAGCTCGGAGGTAGAATACCCCTGGGTTCAATCCCCAGTACCGGGGGAAAAATAAAACCACTCATTTTTCTAACTTTGAAAAGTATGACATGAAGCGAGTCTCTATTTTTTCCAACATTTCACTAACACTCATCATATTCTTTATGCTTACTACCATGTTTAGTGTTCTCAATGAGAAATACCGTTTTCTGTATGGCAATTTTAAAATATTTACGAACATTCTTATGTGTGTTGGAATTAAGTTTTTGGTGGGAGCAACTGAATTTATAAAAAATCAATGAGGGGAAAAAAGTACTCAGAGGGAATATTTATTCACCTTTTTAACAATTAGAAGATTGGCATTAATCCCAGTACTTAGGAGGCCTATAATTCCAGTACTTAGGAGTTTGAGACAGGAGGATTGCAAATTTGAGGCCAGCCTCAGCAATTTAGTGAGTCCCTTAGCAACTAACTGATGAGATGCTGTTTCAAAATAAAAAAGAAAAAACATAGTTTTTAAAAATTAAGTTGCACCTTTTTATGGTATTGTCTTTGGCAGTACTAGGAACTGAACCCAGGGGCACTGGACCACTGAACTACAGGGCCCCACTAAGTTGCCCAGGCTGGCCTCAAATCTGTGATCCTCTTGTCTCAGCCTCCCAAACACTGGAATTACAGATGTGTGCCATCATGCCAGAAAGTTATGCCTTGTTTTTTGTGAAATTACCAGATATTTATCTTCTTTACTTGATGGGACTATAGACAGACACTAAAATTCGTATGAGAACTCTTTTTTTAAGTCTTTTAATGATACCCAAAACTTCATAGCTTATTTCCCGTTACTAAAGTTATCCCCAAAACCAAAAGAAAGGGAAACGCTATGCTGGTCAATGCCTTGGTCCCTACCCCTTAAAAAACATGTATTTTCTACATAAGGTGCAGAAGTGCTGACTGCACAGTTTGTGCAGAAAACCAGATTGGAGAGAAGAAACCAAGAAGTTCCTATTTCTAAAGATGTTCCAGTGGCAACAAATGCTAAAAGGACAAGGAAACAAGAGAAATCTCCAGTCAAAACCGCTCCAAGGACTAAGTCACCCATGAAGAGATCCCCACAAAAACAGAGGATAAACGTAGTAAAAGGCAATCAGAATCCCAGAATCAGAAAGCAGCTGCAACCCGGTAAGAAACACTCTTCCTAGAAATGTAACCACTATTGAAATGATGTAAGAGCAGTTGAAATGTTAAAGTATAAATGTACTTCCTTATGACTGAGCGCACAAACAAGCAGTATCAGGCAGTATTTGTCTGAGCTATAATCAGTTATAAAAGGTAGAATGCAGAACTGGTGTGGTGGCGTGCACTTGTAATCCCAGTGCTTGGGAGGCTGAAAGCGGCCAGCCTCAGCTACTTGGTGAGGCCCTCTACAAACTTAGTGAGACCCTGTTTCAAAATAAAAAATAAAATAGGTCTGGGTATGTAGCTCAGAGGTAGAATGCCCCTGGGTTCTATCCTCAGTCCTGCAAAAAAAAAAAAGAGTAGAATGCTGTTAGGTTTGTCTACAGGAATTATAAACAGAGTGCTCAAAACTCAGTAATCCAGTATAAAGGTATTAATTTAATTTTAAAAATTATCTTTTTTAATTTTAAGTGAATTTCAAAGTCTAGTTATGTGACTACAAAGCTGGCTGCTGTAGTTGTGTGTTTCTGTTAGGTCTCACATCTCTACTGGAAAGTTCTAACCTCAGACATGGCCTCCGTGCACCTGAGCACATACTACCTGTACTTCAGGTCTGCGTCCCTTTTGACTTGACTCTGCTGTGTGTGCTGGGAATCTTCTTCCAAGCTGCCCACTTTGAACATGATACTTGATCTTTGCTGTTGAGTCCTGTTGTGTGTGCTATATGTTGTTGTTTTGGGTAACAGAGACTGCATTCTCTCATATCTGTCTCATAGATGGTGGGGATTCAGAGAAAGAAACTGTTGTTTTGTTGGAGTGGTGAGCTTGTTTCTGTAGTTCCTTTAATGTTTTTACGGCTGGAGATTTTTTGAAAGCTCATCATGCCACTGGAAACGCCATTGTGATGCGGTTCTGGTCGCCGTGCCCAGTGGGAACCCTGGCACTTGCTTCTGAAGGGAATCCCTGGCGCTGTTGTCTCTTGTTTCCTCCCTTTCAGTTCCCGCCCCCTGGGCAGAGCGTAGGGATTTTCACTCTTGTGCAATTCGCCTCTAAGCATCCAGGGTCCGCACTGCTCAGTTCTGCCTCCAGCTCTCATTAATCCCGTTTTCTTGTTTTTATTTATTTTTTATTTTTTCCAGTTTTGGGGATTGAACCACAGCCCCAGACATGCTTGGCAAGCACTCTGCCACTGAGATAACAGATAACATCCCCCCTTCCTTTTTCTTTCTTTTTTTTTTTTTTTTTTTTTGTATTGGGGATATAGGGGAGTTTGACCTGAGCTACCCCAGCCCTATTCTACTTTTTTATTTTGAAACAGAGTCTCAATAAGTTGCTGTTTAGCCTTGCTAAATTGCTAAAATTGTGTCATTAAATGCACCAAATCATAAAATATAAACATATTTCCAATGTACCTGCAGTGCTAACGTGACAATTCTCTGCTCTGGACCCCTGTTTCCACCCTGTTTCCTTGGGTTTTGCCTACTCTTACTCTAATTGATAACACCATAGGCCAGAGTTTTCTTCTCTTTAAATGTATTAGTTATTGGCCTTTCCAGACAAGTTACCAACTTTTTTCAGATCAACTATGATTAATCTCTAAGAGGCACACAGTTGGGTTTTCTGTCCACCCATTTACCTGCATTGAGTAGCATAGTTGTGAATTTCATCATAATGGCATGTATGAGGGTCTTTTTTGTTGTTTTTGGTTTTGTTTTGTTTTTGTGGTGCTGGGGATTGTACCCAGGAGCATTCTGGCTCCGAGCTACATCCTCAGACCTATTTTATTTTTATTTTGAAATAAGGTATCACTAGGTTGAGAGTTTCACTACTTGCTGAGACTGTCCTCGAACCTGTGATCTTCCTGCCTCAGCCTCCCAAGCACATGCCCAGCATGTAAGAGATATTTAATGTCCTGAGAATGCTTACACATACTTCATGAAGAATGTAAATTTTCGGGTTGAGGTCAAATGGTTAGCTTTGATTATCTATAGAACGGAAAATTAATAGTAGATTTGCTCTTTTGCACATAAAGAGGTAATGTTTTTATTGCTGAAAGTTTTTTAAAATTACAAGATTAATTGGTGATTCTGAGTACTCTTATGGTTTTTCTGTTTTTTTATTCTTATTGCATTTTATAATTAAAGGTCAGTATAGTTAAAAATTACCTCTAGTTTAAACTTAGGTGCTTTCTCTAATAAATCACTTTCTCAAGAGAAATGTGTTCTGAGAGTGTTAGCAAACTGTAATACACATATGAGACTTTTGCCTTATGTCTTCCTCACTACAGTAAAAGTTCCTTGAGAGCAGGACTCTTTCCTCCCTGTATTGATGTGAGCAGTATGCATTTTTGAATGGTGATTTTTTAAAATTAACGTATAAGTTCCTTAATTTTTTGTTGATCAACACATTGCAATAGATAAGAGGTTGGAAGAAACTTCAGTCTGATAGAAAAATTTTAATAAGCAGTCTATGCAAATATCAAGAGATTTTTCTTGAATATGTTGGTTTACATTAATTTTCACTAAGACATTTTAATACGGCAGATAATTCTATGAAAAGCAAATGTTAATCTTTTTTCCCCTCTTTTATTCCAAAGTCAAAAGAGAATCTGCTTTACAGCTTCAATCAGAAATATCATCAGATGGTCAAAAAGATGGAATTAGCATAAATACAGTTCAACCAGAAAGTACCTCAGTGGCTCAAAGAGTCCTTCCTGAAAACTCCATTATCAACTGTGACTCCCAGGCCCTAAATATGTTAGCTGATCTAGCATTAAGCTCCGCTACCTCTTCCACACCATCATGTGAGCCTAGAAATCTTACCTGCTCTTCTGAATTGCCACAAAATGATGTTTTATCCTCTAACGAAAATTCGTTGTGTAGTACCTCCGACCATGAATATCATAGGGGAGTTAAAGGTCAAAAGGGCATACTAATACCTAAGCCATCCTCTGATAGGAAGAGTAATTCAGGCTCAGATTTAACTGTTAGCCCAGAAGAAGAGAGCTTGACTCCATGGACTCAGACCCCCGCTAAAACCCAGTCAGCTCTCCCTGAGGAAACACAGAAACCTTCAGAGGCCAGCCAGAGCTGTCTTGTTGTCGTGGAGCATTCATATGCCTTGCTCCTTGCAGAACATTCAAAGAAACATCCACAGCCCAGAGGGTTACCAGGCCCTGCTTTTGCCAAGAATGGCACAAAAGGCCCTGAAGCCGGAACTCCAGTGGGGAAAGTCATGCCCTTCCGGCACCTGCAGAACGCGTCCCCTCTACAGAAGCTTTCTGAGGACTCATTGATAAAGCGCAAAAATCGATCTGGATCTTCCAACTTGAAAGATTTTTTTTGTTCTCATACTGTGCTTAGGTGTGGTGACTCCTTTAAGGTCACCTTCAAGTGTGAAACAGAATATGCATTCAACTTAGATAGCAAATACACCAACAATCCTCTGGAGAAAACTGTTGTAAGAGCATTACACGGGTAAGTGCGAGTGAAACTTGATGAAAATGGATGTAACAGGGTTTGAGATCAATGTAGTAAGATAAGAAACGCCCGCCAAACTTTGGGGAAGGAAAAAGAACTGTGTGTGTAAAACCAGTAATTTGGTGATGATGTCAAGCAGATGTGTTTACTGACAGTTGAGAGTAATGAGCAGGCTTTGCCAATGTGCGCATCCCACGGAGAGCTGTTTAAAGCTAACTTTATCCTTCTGAATCGCTCTGCATTTTGTAGTGCTCCCTCATCTGCACCTGTAGTCTTTGAATTATAACTTCTAGATGAGATCTTAACATAGAACAGTGTGAGTTAATAACAGTGATGCTTTATAGTTTGAATTCTAGAAGAAACATTTTAGAAATTGCTTCTAGATTATTCAGTTGATCAGACTGAGAGGAATGAGCAATTTCACACCGGGTTGTTCTGTAAATCTTTCCTATCAAACGATCTGCTCGATAATATCAGAGGTTGGCGTGTAGCCTATACTCAGCGTGCATCTGGACTCTGTGACTCTGGACAGCGCTTCTCAGTTCTTACTGTGGGTATCTAGGAATCTCCCTGAACTGCAGGTTCTGGTGCGTTCTTTTTGGGTTGAGGCCCAAGAGTGAATGTTACTAGTAAATTTCCAGGTGATATCAGTGAAGGATGATCGTCTGTGGGTAATACTTTTACGTATGGGCTTAGTAGTAGCTACATTCTGAGGTTTTTATATACGTTAAGCTTTTGTATAGTTACTGACCCATCAAAATAAATGGTAGCAGCTGAAGATGGTGGCGCACACTTGTAATCCCTGTACATCGGAGGCTGACACAGGAGGATCACAGGTTTGCAGCCAACCTCAGCTACTTAGGCCCTCCACAACTTAGTGAGACCATATTTCAAAATAAAGAATAAAAATAGGGCTGAGGGTATAGGTTGGAGGTAGAATGCCTCTGGGCTCAATCCCCACTACTGCAAAATAAATAAATAAAAAATAAATGTTAGTGATTACCATTAGTAAGAAGCATTACCTATGTGGAATGATACTCACCTGTTTGTGAATTACTTCACATGTGACTAAATGGAATTACAGGTTAATATACACAGGTGTATCCTTTCCTTAGTCTTAATCCTGTTGAACTGTAGCCTAAGTCTACAGCCTCCCTAATTCATCCTCCTCCAGCTGTATCTTTAAAAGGCCAGAAATATTTTGTATCTCTCCTTAAGGTTTCAGGATATTATCAGGAACTATAACCTGAAAATTGTATACTTCTGAGTTTCCTAGAAAGATACGTAATCTAAAGGCTTTTCCAGCTATTAGAAGAGAGACACAAAAATATAAATGAATCTGCCAAACTTAAAGCAGAAGGTAGTGAGACTTTAGATAGATAGTTACTGAAACTAGTATTCACATAATAGGTCTCCTGTCTCTGGAAAGAATTTATGCACCGTAAAAGACAAGTGAATGCTAGACTAGGAGGCAGGAGACCCATGTTCAGATTGGAGTTCTGTGATCACAGGTTTTGTGAATTGAAAGAAGTCATTTAAAGGTTCTTCCCTTCTCTAAAATAACTGGGTTAGATTATTCGTTAACTCAGCTTCATGCTTATTCATTGTTTCATGCCTCATTCTTTAAATCATACAAAAAATATAGTTTCTAATGGAGGCATTTATTTATGATAAGATAATCCACTCATAATTACTTTTGTGTGTTCTTTAAAATTTTAGGCCCTGGAAGACTAACTTGCCTGACAATGTGGAGGAAGTGAAGCTTTTGCTTCATATGTGGGTAGCTCTGTTCTACAGCAATCAGAACAAAGTTATACGGTCATCCCGAAAAGTGGTAGAACACAGCAACCCAGCAAAGTATGTGTCAATAAATAGCACCTTGGAATCTTTCGAACTCAGTGAAATGGAGGAGTCCTCCAGTATGGAAAAATGCTCTGTAGAACCTCAGGTGGAGACCAAGGAGACGTCTAGAGCTCCTGCTGCAGAAGCGGCCTTCCCTGGCCCTAACCGTGTGCTTCCTTTCATAAAACCACCAACCAGAGACCTGGAACTCTGTGTACAGAATGAACAGAAAGAAGTGTTGGCAAGAGAGTGTCTTCCAGATACCTCAAAAAGCCAGAATTTTGTCTATTCTTGTAATAATAAGGTAAGACTGAATACTATAAATGCAGCATTTATTTTTAAGAAATTCTCTTTTTTTAAATGTAAAATCACATTCAAAACAAGGCATTAAGCCAGGCATGGCGCACGCTTGTAATCTCAGCATTCGGGAGGCTGAGACCGGAGGATCCGGGTTCTCGGCCAACCTCAGCTACCTAGTGAGGCCCTCTGCAACGTAGTGAGACTTGGTTTCAAAATAAAGAATAAAAAATAGGGCTGGGGGTATAGCTCGGAGGTAGAATGCCCCTGAGTTCAATCCCCAGTACCACAAAACAAAAAACAAAAAACAAGGAAGGCATTATTTTATTTTGGGAAAGTGGATTCTCTAGTAATGAATTTGAATGACAAAGACTTGGTTTTATAAAGTGTTGCTTTGTATTGTCTATATAGATAGTTTGTCTGTCATGCTCATTAAAAAAGTAAGAGTAGAGCCAGGCATGTTAATCCCAGTACCTGAGAGGCTGACACAGGAGAATTGTAAGTTCGAGGACAGCCTCAGCAACTTAGACTCTCAGCAACCTAGTGAGACCCTGTTTCAAAATAAAAATAGTAAGTAGGTCTGGGGGTGTAGTGTGGAGGTAGAATACCCTTGGAACCAATCCTTAGTTTAGTACCCACACACACACACACACACAAAAGAAGTAGAAAAAGGACAGGTGATCTGGGAGCCCGTCTTAATTGTGTCATTTACTAGTTTTATATTTTGGGGCAAATTACTAGTTCTCTCTGAGTATATTTTAAAAGAGGTAACTAATACCTTTCACAGTTTATCTAAATACTAAGTATTGAGCCGGGCGTGGTAAGACACACGCTTGTCATCCCAGTATTTAGGAAGTTTAAACAGGATTGCAGGTTTGCAGCCAGCCTCAGCAACTTAGTGAGACCCTGTTTCAAAATAAAATAGGCTGGGGATGGTTGTGCACACTTGTAATCCCAGTACTTGGGAGGCTGACACAGGAGGATTACAGGTTTGAAGCCAGCCTCAGCTACTTAGTGAAGCCCTCAGCAACTTAGCACCCTGTTTTAAAAATAAAGAATAAAAAATAGGTCTGGAGGTGTAGATCAGAAGTAGAATGCCTCTGGGTTCAATCCCAAGTACTGAGAAGAAAGGGGAGGGGGCAGGGGAAAAAGAAGGAAGGAAGGAGGGGAAATAAAATAGGGCTAGGGGTTTAGCTCAGAGATAGAAAGCCCTTGATCCCTAGTGCCACTCACAGACACAAAAAGAATCAAACATGTCCGCTGGGCATGGTGGTGCACACTTATAATCCCAGTACTTGGTAGGCTGAGACAGGAGGATTGCAGATTCACAGCCAGCCTCAGCTACTTAGTGAGGCCCTCTGCAACTTAGGGAGACCCTGTTTCAAAATAAAGAATAAAAAATAGGGCTGGGGGTATAGCTC
>PVLC010001198.1:0-54981 GCA_004027655.1 Graphiurus murinus | reverse complement strand
GAAAAATGCCATGCTGGGGATTATAGCTCTATGGTGAGCACTTGCTTAGCACACACAAGGTCCTGGGTTCAGTAAAAAAAGGAAGAAAAATTCCTAATTTGATGGTATTTTAAGCCTATCTAAAAAGAAAGTGATTTGCTTGATTTCTACCTTTTGATATTAGATTAGAAGGTTCAAAAGAGCAGACACAAACTAAAATTAGTCCTGTCTTTTCTGGTCTTCCTATGTATAATTGTGTGTGTGTGTGTGTTTAATCTATTTGACTCTGATTTTTTAAATTTTACTTTTACTTTTATCATTTCAGATATTTGGGGGGAAATCCGAACAAGAATCACCAGATAAACTAGAGACTTCTACTCTTGAGCTTTCTGGTAGTGGAAGTATGCAGACTAATGGACCTTCTTCTATTCCTGGTGAAGAGAAACCCTTTCAGTCACTTGATAGCACAAAAGCGGCTTATAATGACACTGTCACACAAGCCACATTCTCCACAACATGTGATGGGGCCAGCAGTCCTCCGGTGGTGTGTCAAGAGTCTGTGTATAGCACCCTTGAAAGCAAAGCTCATAGTTTTGATGCAGCAGTGCAGACAAAAACAAGTGCTTTTCAGGGCCTTACCCAGCATAGCAGCCCTGTGAACAGTGAACATCAGTCCTCCTTGGAAAGGGATGACGGTATGGAGTATGTAATGGTCAGCGTGGAGCCAGTTGCTCTGACTGTTGAGAACAGTGCCTGTGTGCCAGCACATGAGGAAGGAAATGGAGCGGAGAAAGCTCCAGAGCTGATTAAACAGGTACCACCTGCTGCTAGTGTTAGGCATCCTGCATCTGCATTGGAAAAGGCACAAACGCAAGGTCTTAGGGACATTCCCTCTGTTGCAGTGTCAGGACAAAAAGGCACTAAGTACCTCTCTGCCTCTTCAGGAAGTCGAGAGACACGTGCTGAAGAATGGTGTTCATTACAGAAAGATTTGCCTCTTCCAGTCTCAGCACCACCATCTGATAAAGCAGTGACAGTGGAGGCATTGTCGTTGGTTAAAAGTTCTAGTTCGCTACTACCCGGGGAAGAAATGAAAGGCTCGAAAGGCTTTTGTCTGCAGACTCCAGGTGTCTTTAGCTTATCTTCAGAAGAAATTACAGAGCAGTCACAGGTTGAAGTAGTCTTGTCAGCCTCTGCCACCTTGGGAAATAAGTATTCCCCTGACTGTATTCCACCAAGAAGTACTACATCACATGGCTCTTTAGAAGTAAAGAAGAATGACAAGCGTGAGCTAAAAGATGAAAACAAAAGCACGAATGGGGGCCCACTTACTTCATTTGCCAAGCAAAGCCTGTCTGTGAGTAGGGAGGAGGGCGGTCTGGAGTTGTCAGAGGACAATTTTGACGTAGACCTAAGTCTAACAGTACCACCACCTGCGGGTCCCAAAATGCCACCTGGCAAAACAGAGCAACTTCAGCAGGCCCCAGTATCCGATTTAGAGCTTCAGGATGTAGCCCAAGAAGTTGGGCCAGAAGAGGTACCCCTCCTAGAAAACCGAGAAGTGAATTCAGCTAGTTACATGTCAGTGTATCCTATGGTGTCAGGAGAACCAGTAGAAAATAAGGAGAGAAAAAATGATAATTTACAGCCAGTTACTTTAATACTTTCAAAAGAAAATTGCACCCTTGAGATTGCAGAGGAAATTGTTACCTCTGACTTTCCTTTTGATTCTCTAATTGAAGAAGTATCACCAGCTTCTAGTCCTGATCCTCTGCTACCAGCTGAAGAAACACGACCATCTCAGGCTGTGCCTCCATGTAGTTTGGAGCGTCTAGGTACACAGTGTGAGAAAACTAACAAACTGTCCCAGATTGGGTCGGGAGATTTAGCCATAAAGGAAAAAGAAAACTCGGTTGTTGGTTCTGCCCATCCAGTGGGACAAAGTAACTTAACTCAAGTACAGCAAGTTCAGCTCTCTGCTGACACACCTCTAATAATTAATCATTCAGGAAGAAAAGATAAACCAATCCTTCCTGGTAAAGTAGCTGAGGAAATTGTCCCAGGAGAGCACAGTGAAGGTTTTTCTTTTTCAGAAAAGGTGCAGTGCTGTGAGACAGAGCTAAATCAGCCTGCCTCTGCTGCCAGATCAGGAAATGCACTGCAGCCAGCTGGTATAGAGAACAGAAATTTGAGTCTAAACCATCTTGTCGTGGAGTCCAATGAAACTCCATTTAGTCCTAGGAAGATTATTGAAAATAAATCTTGGGATGACACAGAGGTTTCTACAACTGCTCAGGGTGGAGTGGTAGATTTGTCATTAAAACTGGAGACTAGCCCTAAAAGCATTACAAAAAATCTTTGTGACAGTGATTTGAAAACAGAGGCTGACAAGTATAATCAAGCGAAATCCGTGAACTCTGCCTGCATTGATGGAGCTGGGCTTACACAGGCATTCACGCACCTAGAGACCCCAGAGTGTGGTTCTTCAGCTAGCGCTACATTTACCCATTGTACAAGATCAGGAAATGTACAGCCAGGGTGTCAAACACAGGAAATATCCGTAGTCAAAATGGCCAATTTGCTTAAGAATAGTGAAACTGCAGCTGAGTTACATGAGGAACGTGCAGATCT
Source organism: Graphiurus murinus (assembly GCA_004027655.1). NCBI lineage: Eukaryota > Metazoa > Chordata > Mammalia > Rodentia > Gliridae > Graphiurus > Graphiurus murinus. The sequence continues at coordinate 52,371 of PVLC010001198.1, read as the reverse complement.
AGGTGCTGTCAGCTTTTGGCCTAACTCCACATCTTTGTCAGAAGTCAAGCAAAACACAGCCCACATGCTACAGGATACGTTAACATGCAAAATAAAGGAACTGTTGAATGGTGGGTTTTTCCCCATGTATGCTGGTTCATACGAGAATACAGCAGACACCAGGGAGAGTATTAGTAAAGAGCCTTCTGCTGCTTTTGTTCCTAAATCTTACAACTCTCTTGTCCATGGAGTCTCTAAGAAGCTCATTGACAGCGAGAGCACTAGCGAGAGGTCCAGGGCTGAGGCTGATGCTGAAATCCCGGGCAGAGACACAGAAATGAGTACGAATTCAGACATGCGATATGAACCGCTTTCTGGAGACTCTGATCAAGATTCTCTTGATGATTGTAGAAATTCCAAATTAGACATGGAGGATTCATGCACTTTGAGAGGTGGTCAGCCTAGCAAAAAGGAAGATGCTGCAAAAAGTTGTTACGACTCTCTCATGAGCTCAAGCAATAGTGATAATGAAGCTTGGAGCTACTCTAACAGAGGTCAAGGCTCAGGGGCAAGTGTTCCTCTCAGAAACTGGGCCATCGGGTTAAAGAAGGAAGATATGTGTGTGCCATGTTATGTCCAAATCCGAGATCTCCATGGTATCCTCAGGACCTATGCTAACTTTACCATAACAAAAGAGTTCAAAGATACGACAAGAACTTTGCACAGCCTGAGGAGGCATCCAAGCTTCCCTGCAAACTGTGGCCGTCTCAGCTCCTGGACAAGCACTTGGCAGGTGGCAGACGACCTTACCCAGAACGTGCTAGACCTAGAGTATCTGCGTTTTGCACATAAGTTAAAACAAATAGTAAAGAAAGGGAAACCTCTGCAATTGCCTTCTTCCACCAATGCCTTCCCCAAGGAGTCACCTACCCAAGTCACGGTTGGTGCTTTCCCTTTGACAAAAATATCTGAGGCCCCAGTTCTGCATCCTGCGCCCAAGAGCAGAAGCCCCCTGCTGGTAACTATTGTACGCGCAGATGCTGGACAGCACAGTCAGCACAGAAGAGGCCACACTCCCAGCGGGGTGGACAGCTCTTCCTCCTCTTGGAAGGAAAGATGGAGTCACAGTAGGAATGTTACAAATTCTCAGAGAAATCAGACTGTTTCACTCCACCTCAACAAACTGAAATACAACAGTACTTTGAAAGACTCCCGGAATGACATTTCACTTATTCTCAATGAGTATGCTGAATTCAACAAGGTGATGATGAATAGGAACCACGTTTTCCAAGACAAAGAGTCGAATGTGGCTTCCACATCCTCTGAGGTGTACCCGTCTTTTCCAGGACAGTCGGCCTCCTACGAAGACATGGTCACAGATTTGTGTGCCAATTTGCATGTCAAACTAAAAAGTGTTATGAAAGAGGCTTGTAAGAGGCCATTTCGGTTCTACTTTGTTGAGACAGAAGACAAATCATTTTTTCTAAGAACAAAGGTAAGGTGCCAGCTTATTCTTATACTTTATATTATTTTGATTGCCTTCTAATTTGTCTGTTTTAGAAATAATAAACCTAGCGATTTGGCTTAAAAAAAATTATGGTGTGAGGTTGTATTTAGATTTCATAGCCCAGACAATCCATATGCTAAATGTTTTCCTACAAGGATTTCTTTGTATTGTATTTGAAGATGTATATAAGTGCAATGACTAAAATTAGTGCAATGACTAAATTTTCACAAAAAGTTACCAGTGTAGACATACCCATATTCATGTAGACATACCCATAAATACAGATGTTTCCAATGCTAAAGTGCTGATTTGTCAGAAGTTATTTTAATTATTTGTTTATCCAGTAGTATGGATCATTGACAGAGACATCTTTTGGCTTAGGGTATCTTTTAAAAATTTTGGTTATTAGGATAACTGGTATCCTGGTGACTACATGGTTCTTGAATTTAAATGGCTTAACCATGGTGAAATCCTGATTTAGGACGAACCACAGACTGTCTTGATTTACCATTAGCTTTTTCATTTTATCCTCTCAGAATTTGTTTTCTTCCATTTGAGATATAGTCAACACTTATTTAAAAATAATTTTAAGCTGGGTATGGTGGTACATGCCTTTAGTCCCAGTACTTGGGAGGCTGAGACAATAGGATCACAGGTTCAAGACCAGTCTCAACAAGTAATGAGAGTCATCAACCTAGCAAGACCCTATTCCAAAATAAAAATAAAGAATAGGGCTGGGGTTATAACTCGGAGGTAAAATGCCTCTGGGTTCAATCCCCAATACCAAACAATAATAATAATAATAATAATAATAATAATAATAATAATATAAATTTTAAAATTACAGAAAGTCTGTAAAAATAGTACCCTTCACCTAACTACCCCAATATTAACACTTCTGAACCATTTGTAGATGTGTTGCATGCAACATCCCAAGGATAGAATACTATTCTATATAATCATAGAACAACCTTAAAATTGAGGAAGTTAGCCAAGTGTGGTGGTGCACACTTGTAATCTCAGAACTTGAGAGGCTGAAATAGGAAGATTGCAGGTTCAACACCGGTTTCAGCAACTTAGTGAGACCCTGTTTCAAAATAAAAAAATCAGACTGAGGGTGTAACTTGGCGGTAAACACTCCTGAGTTCAATCCCCAGTAATACACACACACAAGAGGAAGTTAATGTAATATGGCCACTGACTCCACAGATACTGTTATAGGTCCAGGATCACAAGTACACATATTTGTCTTATCTTCAATCTAAAATAGTTCCTCTCCTTACCTTTCGTGACCTTGGCAGCTTGAGACTTTGTAAATCCAATTCCTCATCAGTCACTCACTCATCTCATTTAACATCTATTAATAATTTTTGCCTGAATCAGTTATTACTATGATAGTTATTTACCATATGGTGGTATTCTAATTCTTCAATTCCTCTACAATTTATTGGTTGGCATTATAATGCAGATTAAGCTGAACTGGTGGCTCACGCTTATAATCACTGTACTTGGAAGACTGATAAAGGAGAATGTAGGTTCGAAGCCAGCCTCAGCAACTTAGTGAGTCTCTCCACAACTTAGTGAGACCCTGTTTCAAAAATTAAAAAAAGGGGGGGTGGGGCTGGGATGTAGCTCAGAGGTAGAATGCCCCTCAGTTCAATCTACAATACTGGAAAAAAAAAAATATATGCAACCTTTCCCCTTCTCTCCTATTTATTAATCTACTTACTTAGAACGGTGTGGACCGTGGTCCATATCACATTCAAAGGATGACATCCGTTCTTTCATTATGTTACCAGATTGTCCCAGACCCATCCTGTGTCCTGTTTACAAGTCTCCTTTCTTTGTCTTAATTCTTCATGTACTTCCTTACTTGGTGCAACATTATTCCAGGCTTGTCTTGTGGTTTCTTTGCTCCTGCCTTGAAGCCATTTCTCCAACGAGCTGTGAATTTTTTCAGTGAGGAGCAATCTGTAGAATCAAGGGCTGGACGCTGGGCATACTCATCTATTTATGTAACATATGCACACACGATAGGCATCTACGTATCTGTATGAGAAACAAATACAGTAGTTCACATTCATCCCCAGTTCCAGCCCAGCACCACCAAGTTTGTGCTAGCCTGCCTTTTCCTGGTGGGTGCTCTCTTTATGAGAAAGCTGCTCCTCTTGCCATGAGTGTAATCAGACCCTGGCCTGGAGGACTTTCCCAGAGCTGGGATTCAAACCGGCTGCCAGTCCAGTTCAGTCTGTACTTTAGAGTTCCAGCATGATCTGGTGGGGGGAAATGTTACCTTTTGTTATGATCTTTACACTCCAATGGAACAAGAAAAATACTGATAAAAGAATCCAGCAACCTGGATTCTGTAGTACACACTTATTTTCCCAGTATTTGGCAGACTGAGTCAGGACACTCATAGGTGTGAAGCCAGCGTCAGAAATTTAGTGAGACCCTGCTTCAAAGCAAATAAAAAGGGGCTGGGGCTATAACTTGGAGGCAGAATTCCCCCTGGGTTCAGTCCTCAGTATTAAAACAAGACACGAAAGCCAAGTATGGTGGCGCATGCTTATAGTACCAGTACTTGGGAGGCTGAGTGAGACAGGAGGATTGCAGGTTCACAGCCAGTCTCAGCTACTTGGTGAGACCCTCGGCAATGTAATACAACCCTGTTTCAAAATAAAGAATAAAAAATACAGCTGAGAGTATAGCTCAGAGGTAGAATGCCCCTGGGTTCAATCCCCAGTACCCAAATCAATGCGAAGCTACTGCTAGTGCAGTGGTGCTGGGCCGTGCGGATGTCTTGAGGGGGACAGGCCTGGTTGTGCAGGTCTTTCCTAAGGAACTGGTGCATGGCAGGACATTACTCCCATCAGTTCTAAATGCTTCACTAGATCTGCCACAGACTTAACCCTGCCAGCACTCAGGGTGATTCTAACTCCACAGTGTCTGCCGCATGGTGAGTCTCCGAGTGCTGAATCACTGAGGGACTCCATGTGCTGAATCACTGTTTGATAAGGGCTGCACGTGGTACTCCTCATCAGCGTTCCTCGGGTGCATGGTCGAGAGGCCACTTGAGATAAGCACAGAGGCCTATGTATGTGATCCTGGGGATAGGACCCAGAGGCGTTCTACTTCTGAGCTATACCCTCAGCAGCCCTATTTCATTACTTATTTTGAAATAGGGTCTCACCAAGTTGCAGAGGGCTTCACCAAGTTGCTGAGGCTGGCTGCAAACCTGCGATCCTCCTGTCTCAGCCTCCCAAGTACTGGAATTACAGGCGTGCACCACCACACCTGGCTATACTTTATTTTTGTAAAGAAAATAAGTGATTGCTCTGAGTGTTTAGGGTATAACTACGGTGTGCAGTGGGAACCCAACATCCTTCCGACAGATTCAGTCAGAATCACAGGAGAAGTCAGGGTTGAGGAAACTCTTTCATTACACAAGTTCACGTTCGCAGGTGCGCATTATTAGGGAGCTGTTCTGTGTGATACAGTAAGCTGTGCTGCAGCAGTGCCTCATAACTACTTCCAGGTTAAAGTTTCACCTATCATATTCAGAGAATGTACATCCAAGGGATTATAACTCTAAAATCAGTCCCTGTTAGTGATAAAGGAGTGCATAGTTTTTTTTTTTTTTTTTTTTAAGTTCTAGAAATGGTTTGACTAGAGGTTATACTTTAAAAGTACATACTAGCATCTCCAGGGTTTCTCACACCCTTGAAGAAAGTGAAATTCGTTTATGTAGATAAGTTTGATGTTTTAAAATACCTGCTTTTGATAGTTTATGGACATAAAAGATTTACTAATAACTGTTTTCCTTTAAATAAGCTTCTAAATTCAGTTATTAATGATAAGCAATGGCCATTTGTTTTATATGTAAAAGCTTACTTAGTAATAAGAAAAGTTGCTATTTATGTTGCTTTGTTTAGATGGAACAGTAAATAGGATGTATTTATTGATGGATTTCCTTAATAAACTGTAAGAGTAGTTGTGTGCAAGTATCCTTCTTAGTAACGCTGTTTGTAAATCTTTCAGACCATCCTGAGGAAGAGAGGCCATGCAGAAGTCGAACCTCCACGTTTCTGTCAGGCTTTTCACAGAAAGAACGATCGGCTCCTTGTCATCATCAGAAATGAAGACATATCATCACATTTGCATCAGGTAGGTCTGGAATAGCTTCCTTACAAGGAAATGTTTTCCAGCCCTGAAGGTGATCTGTAATTTCAGACTTATCTCTGCTTCTCTGTGCAAGGAGCAAGCACACACAACCACTGGGCCTTTAGTGGGAAGATGAGGGGAAGGAGGTGGCAGGTGCACGATGAAATACTGTACTGTCACCAAAAGATCTGTAGGGCTCAGTAAGATACTAAGGGAAAACCCGGAAAAGAGGTAAAAGAGTACTGAGTTTCTTCACTTGATAAGTCTGTATCACTTGTTGTCTTAACAATGAGAAAACTTCCTTTAAAGGGATCTGTGAAAATCTTTTGAACTAAAAGAGACCTCTTTTTAATTGACTGATTGTGAGGAGTTTATAGCCACTGATTATAAACTGAGAAGTACTCCTGTGTGTAAACCCAGTCAGTTGTCTAGGTTAAAGGTATTTTCATCTATTCCTGCACCTTGAAACCATTGGATAGGAAAGTGCCGAAGTATTTAAGGAAACCTGCTCAGCGCACCTGTCTTCACGGGCTCCTTTTATGTTTCACAGATCCCTTCGCTGCTGAAGCTGAAGCAACTTGCCAATGTCATCTTTGCTGGAGTTGACAGCCCTGAAGACGTTCTTGATGACACCTACCAAGAGCTGTTTTGCACAGGGGGCTTTGTGATATCAGATGACAAAATAGTAGAAACTTTAACATTAGGTTGTTCTTTTATTTTCCTATTTCCTTCTTTGAAATCTAGTCAGTTTCTCCTCACCTAGTGACCCAACTATTTCATCAAAAAGAAATGGATCAGCCGAGCCGGGCATGGTGGCGCACGCCTGTAATCCCAGTACTTGGGAGGCTGAGACCGGAGGGTCTGAGTTCTAGGCCAGCCTCAGCTACTAGGCCCTCACTAGGCCCTTGGCAACTTAGTGAGACTCTGTTTCAAAATAAAGAATACAAAATAGGGCTGGGGGTGTAGCTTGGAGGTAGAATGCTCTCCTCCTGGGTTCAATCCCTAGTACCTAAAAAAAAAAAAGAAATGGATCAGCCGGGTGTGGTGGCCCTCGCCTGTAATCCTAGTACTTGGGAGGCTGAAACAGGAGAATCACAGGACTGGGGACAGTTTCAGCATGTAGTGATAGCCTGTTTCAAATAAAAAATAGGGCTGGGGGTATAGTTCAGAGATAGAATGTCCCCAGGTTCGATCCCCAATACCAAAAAAAAAAAAAAGAAAAAAGAAATGGATCAAATCTAAAGAGTATTTAATTGCCACCTATTGAGGGCTTAGTGCCTGCCAATTCCTTTGGCAGATACACGTGTGCGTACGCGCACACACACACACTTTTGCGGATATAATGGAAATCTAAAAGATAATTACTAAAAGTCATCTTGTTTAATCATCTCCCTGAACTCTTACACAGAATTTATTTCTCTCAGGGAAGACACTTTTATATGTAATCCAAACCTGCCCTTGCTCTGATCACATGAGAACCCAGTATGGGTAACAGTTCTGAATCGGAAGAAGGGCTCTACCTTAACCAGCATGGATTCTGCATGGAAGCTGGAATTTAAAGTATTTGTAGAGCCGGGCATGGTGGTGCTTGCTTTTAATACCAGTACTTGGGAGGCTGAGACAGGAGGATCACAAGTTCAAACCCAGCCTAAGCAACTTAGTGAGGCTCTTAGCAACTTAATGAAGACCTCTTTCCAAATAAAAATTAAAAAATAGGTCTAGGGGTATAGCCTGGAGGTAGAAGGTCCTAAATTCCATCCTCAGTACCACACACAAACACAAAAAGTATTTGTAGATTCTGTTCTTAGAAACTTGAACCTGCCTTCTCTCTTTCCCTGGCTCCTGCTTCTGTCTCCTCACGAGGTTTGTCCTGTAAGCTGTCATCCCTGGTGACCACTGTGCTCTTGTCCTGCAGTTCTCTTGCACTCTAGTGGGAGCAGGCAACGGGGTTGAGAGGACGTGGGTTGTACCTCTGTCAGAGGGCCGCTGCCCAACCACACACGTGGCAGTGGTGATCTGTACTCAACCTTGTGTCTTCTCTTTACTGACTTGGTATGAGCCAAAAAATATAAAATCCTAAAAATATCTTCTCTTGCCATATTTATTCTGTAGTTCAACTGAAGGAAATTGTCAGAATCCTGGAGAAATTAAATGGAAGTGGAAGATGGAAATGGTTGCTTCACCACAGAGAAAATAAAAAGCTCAAGGAAGATGTGAGGTAGGAAGCTGTGTGTTTCTGCAGTATTGAGCCAGGCACTTACCTAGAGTAATGGATGTTATGGAATATCCTTGTAGTTAGATTCAGGCTCTACTACCATGAAGTATAAAAGTAAGATACTTAATGCAGTAACACTTTTTGGATCTTTATTCATGTATTAAGTTGCCAGAGTTACTAGAAGGATGAAAAATAAAGACCAGTCTATCCTTAATTGAGTTTTACCTTTAATCAAGAGGGTATACATAAGCTCTTTTTTTTTTTTTATTTCTTGTTTGGAAACAGTCTCACTAGGTTGCTGAGTGCCTCACTAAATTGCTGAGGCTGGCTTTAAACCTACAATTCTCCTGTCTCGGCCTCCCAAGTACTGAAATTACAAGTGTGTGCCACCATGCCTGGGTTTTTTTTTTTTTTTTTTTTTTTTTTTTTTTTTTTTTTTTTTTTTTTTTTTTTTTTTTTTTTTTTTTTTTTTTTTTTTTTTTTTTTTTTTTTTTTTTTTTTTTTTTTTTTTTTTTTTTTTTTTTTTTTTTTTGCAGTACTGGGGATTGAACTCGGGCATTCTACCTCCGAGCTACACCCTCAGCCCTATTTTTTTTTAATTCTTTATTTTGAAACCGAGTCTCACTAAGTTGCAGAGTGCCTCACTGAGGCTGGCCATGAACCCGGATCCTCTGGTCTCAGCCTCCTGAATGCTGGGATTAACAAGCGTGCGCCACCACGCCTGGCTTACCATGCCCGGTTCTAAGCAGTGATTTTCAAGAGAAAAATTTGAGCCAGGCATGGTGGCGCATGCCTGTAATCGCAGTACTTGGGAAGTTGAGACTGGAGGGTCACAGGTTTGAGGAAAGCTTCAGCAAGTACTGAGGCTCTCAGCAACCTAGCGAGATCTTGTTTCAAAACAAAAAATAAAATTAGGCTGGGGGTATAGCTTGGAGATAGAATGCTGGGTTTAATCCCCAGTACCACAAAAAAAAAAGAGAGAGAGAGAAAATTGATTCCTTGGCTGAAGAGAGCTGGGGCCTGTGAGGGTTCCTTCCTCCTCAAGGCATGCTTCCACGTTCTCCTGGGACTGGAAGAGCAGGAGAGAGAGTAGACTAGAAGGCAGGCTGGAAAAGCATAGATTGGACAAGCCTTTGTTAAGTGACGATGTCAGGCACTGGTAGGCACTTGATGTCGACCATTCATACCAAGAAGTAGACAGTAAATTCTGCTTTAATGATGCAGAAGTAAAAAGAGTAGTTGAATCTGAGCCAGAACCCCAGAATGCTGAGCTTTAAAATGAAGTATTTACTGCTTTTACCATACTACTTCCTCCAACAATCTAGGAGCAGGCATATCTCAAAGTATGTGAGACCTTTGAAAAGGAGAGAGGAGGAACAAGTTTTAGGAAAGGCTTTCCCTTGGTAGAGGAGCTAGTGAAGGAGAGCAAGCACAGAGGTCTCATTGACAGGGAGTTAAGAGGAGGGTGAAAAGGCTCAGGCAGGCCAGGGGGTAAGACCAGGAATTCACACAGGACCTGTTAACTAGGACTTTGGGGGAAAATTTAAACTTCAGTAACAACTAGAGAAATGCATTAAAAAGTGTGGGGTGTTACAGCATACTTGTAAGTAAATATAGATTAAAATAATTTATATTCGAGCCAGGCATGGTGGCGCACGCTTGTAATCCCAGCATTCAGGAGGCTGAGACCGGAGGAACCGGGTTCGCGGCCAGCCTCAGCTACCTAGTGAGGCACTCCGCAACTTAGTGAGACTTGATTTCAAAATAAAGAATAAAAAATAGGGCTGGGGGTATAGCTCGGAGGTAGAATGCCCCTGAGTTCAATCCCCAGTACCACAATAATAATAATAATAATAATAATAATAATAATAATAATAATAATTTATATTAGAAAAATTAAGGATGCATTTTCCTTTGAAAAAGGAGGAAAGGGTAAGATTTTTAAAAGTAAGATTCTGACTGCTGCCTGGCTTTATGAAGTTGGTGATTGTGGTCCATTGTTATATACAGATATTTAATGCAGAAAGATCCACTATAAGTCAGTGAAAGGTTTGCCACGCCACCTGGTTTGATGTGGTAGTAGACAATGATATCTCCCTGTCTTGGAATGAGGTCCACATTTACAAAGGAGTCAGGCAGTGTGTAAGGCAAGGCATCGTAGCACAGTGGCGTCATGTCAAGTGCAGCATGAGAGAGCTGAGAAGAAAGAGGAGCAGAGTCCAGCGAGTTCAATAGTGGTTAAAATGAAGGCAAGAAAACCTCCTAAGAATAAAGCATCTGAAAGTCAGGGTTCAATTAATAAGTAAATAAACCATCACAAACTTAAATTGAATCTAAATGTAGCTATTAACATTCCTATCCATTTTCCAGAGTGGACTCAATCGCACATAAAAAGAACTTAATACTGAAATCGTATCAGAGTGCGAACATCATTGAATTGCTTCACTATCACCAGTGTGACTCTCGGTCGCCAACAAAAGCAGACTTTTTGAAATGTTTAATAAACCTGCAGATTCAGCATATTGGTGCCAGGTTTGCCGTCTTCCTAACAGGTAAATTCACATCCTGAGTTCTAACTTTCATTGCTCTAGAAGTGTCCAGGTAGAGTCACTAAGATAATGTGGATAAACCCCACAGCTGACAGCCAAGAACAAACTTTCAGTATGGTGGTTTTTGACAGACGCACGCATGGTCAGGGGGTGGCGATTGGTCCAGTGACTACTACTCTAAGTTTCATCAGCTCTCACAAGCACTGGCCCTAAGTTTTCTTGGTTTTTATGGATCTTAACCAGGCTGTTATAAATGTCAATCTCTGGTTTCCTGTTTCCGTCCCTACCTGTTCCCAGAGCTTGCTTTTTCTTCTTCTTGAGCCTAAAGGCATTTTATCTGTAAGCTACGCCCCCAGCTTGATTTTATTTCTTTATTTGGAAACAGAGTCTCACAAGGTTTCTGAGAGCCTCACTATGTTGCAGAGGCTGGCTTTGAACCTGTGATCCTCCTGTCTGAGCCTCCCAAGTACTGGGATTATAAGCATGCACCACCATACCCAGCTCTTTTTCTTACCTTTGGACCAGGCACCTTTTCTTTTTGCCACATCACATGCTATATAATGTCACATAAGATTTTTCTTTTTAAAGGAACTCTGTTTTTTTAAGAAAATATGAATTAATGGGTTTTTACCAAAATTTTTCTTCCCTCTTTACAGAGAAGCCTTCTGTTTCCAGAGAAGTCTTTGAAAATAGTGGAATCCTTGTTACAGATGTTAATAACTTTATTGAAAATATACAAAAAGTAGCAGCTCCCTTTAGGAGTAGCTATTGGTAAGAATTGTGTGTGTGTGTGTGTGTCTCGCGCGCAACTATTCCCGGGGAGTTGGGACTGTTGGCAGCAGACATTGATGTTTCTGTGAGCAAAACAGTTCAAAAACTGTTCTTTAAGCAGTGGGTGTGGTGACATACATTTGTAATCCCAGTACTTGGGAGGCTGAGACAGGAGGATCACAGGTTCAAAGCCAGCCTTGGCAACTCTGTGAAGCTCTCAGCAACTTAGTGAGATCTTGTTTCCAAATAAGAAATATAATTGGGCTGGGGGTGTAGCTGGGAAGTAGAATGCCCCTGGGTTCAATCCCTAGTACAAAAAAAAAAAAAAAAAAAAAAGTAAAATAAAATAGGACTGGGGTGTAGCTCAAAGGTAGAATGCCCCTGGGTTCAATCCCCAGTGCTCCAGTGCTCCAGTGCTCCCCACCCCCACACAAGTCTCTTCCTAGGATAGTCATGCTGTAAATGTAAAGTAGGTGCTTAGGATGGGATTACTCTTAGCTGCCTTAGTTGCCCCAAGGAGCTCACCAGCCTACGGGAATGACTCAGGTGATGTTTTTTGTCACCTGCAGTCAACCTGGGTCGCCAGAGCTGAAGATGCCTGCGTTTGCTCATTAGATAGAGCATCCCATTTCTTGGTCACGTTGTTTTATCACCAATTTTGTTTTCATACAGGTGACTCACAGGCAGCTTACCCAGACATGGAAGATGCCAACAACACAAACTTGGGAGATACCCCTGAACAGGCTTCTCATATTTTAAAAATCAATTGCTTTACAACTTGGACAGTTTTCCTTCTTTCATTACTTTGTGTTTCGCTAGAACGTCTGACACAGTGGCACAGTTGCCATTAGCTTTGGGTTGCGTATTGGGTATTGTTATAAGTTATTCTCATCTTAAACACAATGCCTTTCAAGCTATTGATTAAGCTTATGTTTACATAGTTGGAGCAGAAATAAGTCTATTTTGACAAATAACTGTGTTTTGCATGTTTATGTCAGAGACATATGAAATGCATGGTGTGGTATTTCAAAGGGTTCACCACCATTGTAAAAACTATGATCTTAAATGGTTTCATTTGCTGTTACACAGATAACACTAGACAAAGTTAAATCTTTTCCTACATGGTACAGATTTATAAACTTTTTCATTTATTCATTTTTTTAAATACACAACTATAAAATCAACTCTGAGGGAAGAAATAATCATTTATTTATGATATTAGAAACAATTTCTATAGTAATCTTTAAAACAAAACCAAGCAAAAAACATTTGTAAGATACATAGTATCTTTGGAGCAAAGGTTTTTGTAACTAATTTGTTTCATTTTTTTAATAAAAAGACAACCGAAAAACATGAATTTCTACAGTGCTTTTATAGCAAAAATTAAAACTTGTTTGGAATGTAGCAAATTTTAGCCTATCCACAGTGGCAGGAGTAGTTTCCAGGAGATCTACCCCACCACATAGATGCTTCTGGCCATTGTCAGTCACCACAGACCTCCCCAGGTGCCTGGTGCTCTTTCCTTCCAAAATTAAAAGTCACTGAGTAGCAAGCTGTAGCAAGGGAATTTCAGCAGGCTCTGCAAGGCATTCAGCTGCTTTTTATTATTTCTACTTAACAAAAGTGCCAGCTTTACTCGAAAAGTCACTAACTTTTCACTTAGTGACTCAATTTTATAATAAAGGGACCATAATTATATTTAGTACAGCAAATTATTTTGAAGTTACTAAGGAAAAGGAAAGTAACACTTACGAAGCATCTACTACCTGCCAAGCACTGCCTGACATACTAGCTTCCAAGTTATACCTCAGTGTTCCCACCCCTTGCTGCAAGCCCTCCAACACCATAAGGCCATCGTTCTGGCTCCACACCAGCTTTTATAATTCTGAACCGATACAACATGCCTCCCCTAAACTCTGAGCTCCCCCAAAGAATGCACCTTCATCATCTTTCTACTCTACTGACCTGGTACATGAAATGTTCGGTATGTTGAATGAAAATGCACGTGCTCTGATACCACTTTTTCCTTTATTACTAACCCAGCTTGCTGCTTTCCTACCTCAAAGTTCACAATGAAGCCAGGTGTGGTGGCTCATGCCTGTAATCCCAGTATTTGGGAGGCTGAAACAGGAGTTCTACAGGTTCAAGGACAGCCACACAAGTAGTGAGACTTTGTTACAAAACAAAACAAACAAAAATAGCTGGGCATGGCGGCACACACTTGTAATCCCAGTACTTGGGAGACCCAGACAGGATTGCAGGTACCAGGCCAACCTTGGGAACTTAGGCTCTTGACAATTTAGCAAGACCCGGGTTGGGGGTGTATCTCAGAGGTAGAAGGCCCATGAGTTCCATCCCCAGTACCACAATAATAAATAAGGGCTTGGGTGTAGCTCAGAGGTGGAAGCATTGTGGGAAGTGAAGGGAAAGGCTTGCTGCAACGCTGGTTTTCTCAAGATGAAGCAGTGATTCTCAACTAGGGGCATCTGATAACATCTAGAGACGCCGTGGGTTGCAGGGAGGTGCTGTTGCTTTCTACCGAACAGCTCTACAACCAAGTTGTAGTGGCACAGTGTCAGTGTGGGAAGTGCAGAAACTTAATTATCATCACCGTAATTGCGTGACTGGATCATCCACTTCACCTGTCTCTTTCATACTTGCCTGTGAGACAGCATGCCTCTGTGGTGAAGAGCAGCAAATCATTATGCTTATCAGTGAAGGAGAAAGGCAGAAACAGCACACGAAAGGAAACTAAAGCACCTACTCCAGCTGACTGAACTCACTTATTGAAACTGCTGCCATAGAATTATCCATGGCAGTAACTTCTACTTGTGTGGAAAATATTTGTTCTGAAGCACGACCAAGGTTACCAAAAAGAATCTAGTACTTCTCTCAAGCATACAGTGGAATAGTGAAGACAGCGCTGCTTGGCGTACCCAGAGGAGCTGCTGTGTGTCGTGAGAGAGCAGGCTCCGGCGTCCTGCTCGGCTCTCCTGAAGGTACCCTGCTGCACAGCTGTGCTGCGGCCCTCACGATCAAGACACAAACAGACCAACACAGAAGGCAGAGGGTTCCAGAGTTTGGCTTTATTTTGCAGTACAGAAATCATTTGGAGCCATTTTGAGACAGACATCATTGAAGTAGAGGCTCTGTCAAATCAATACTGCATTGCAGCTTGGTCCGTTGAAGAAGCCACACCTGGGATACAAAAGATGCTTCTACATTTGACCTGCTTTGATAGGTTCCTTCCCCTTCTAAATCTTACTAGGTTAAAATACCACATACTGGCTTCCTGCAAACAAGTCCCTAAGTATGGAGTCCGGCTAGAACGCCCACATAAACCAAACTTATGGCTATGCTCTTTGGGCCCTGCCGTAATACTTAACACAAAATAAAGTTCATAGGGAAAACTTGGGGATGCTGTCCCAGACTATGGAATATTCGATTTAGAATCTCCTTAATATCAAGATGGCACTTGTATTGTACGGGTCCAGCTCCTGAGCAGTAGAAGCACACAAGTGCCAAGTGTACACTGATTAAAAGATATAAATACTGTATCAAGTTCTCGGGATTGGTATCACAATGTTTGTTTAAACTGCTCCTTCACTAGAAAAAAGCCAGTTAGGTTAAATTGACCAGAATGTGGTAACTGGCCAATTCTGAATAGCCACTGCATGACCACAAGTTAATACATGATATTAGAAAGACGAAGGGGAGGAGTATTGACTGGTACAGCGCTCTTCAATCTCTCCGTTTTGATTACAGAAGCAGGCCTTACAATATTGATTTCATACACTATGCATTATTTGCCCAATTTTAAATTTGTCCTCGTTAGACATTAACATGTACTGCTGCTAGTCTTCCCCATAGATGTCGTTTTTCTTGCGCTTCATTTCCTCAAAGTCAAACTCTGATCCTGTCATCCTCTTATAGATGTCTTTAATGTCATCACAGGTGGTCTCAAAGTGGGTTGTGGCATCATATGTGCGGGAAATAAAGATCTGGAAATAAAAATTACGGCAACGTGAGGCTGGTGAGGGACGGTTTCCCAGTAAGCCCTGGTAATGCGCTCTTCAGATCTCCACACTCACCTGGCTCTCTTTCCCCAAATCTTTTGGTACAAGGAGGTCACTGATGCTAACAAATCTGGAGGGGAAGAAGCAATTGGCAGGTTAGCTGGTTCCACACCCAGTGACTGTAGGATGAGACACGAGGCCCACACACAGCAGCCCACGGCTCGGCACACTGCGTTCCTGCTCACCGCGCCACAGAGCCAAATCAAGACCCAGTGGGAGTTGAGTGGACATAAGTGAACTAACACTCACTTCTGCTCAATTGGCTCCAAGAGCTCCAGGGCGGGTCTGATTTCTTTCTCCGGCTCCTTAGTTTCCACAGTTGTACTAACAATGGCGATGTACTTCCCTTGTGCTGCCACGTTGTGCGCGGAGGAGATCATGCAAACATAGATATCTAGAAACAAACAGCAGCAGCTCACAGCCTCACATTTGCAGACCCCCGCGGGACGTGGGTGCATGCAGATTTCAGCACATTTCATCAAATTACGAATAAAAATCAAGTGGAATAGGCAAGATCTGAGTTTGAGTTCTCTATGGAGGTAGTCTGGATTATATAAGGTAAAGTATACACAACTTTAATAATGAATTTTAATCTAATAGAAATGAAGGATTTATACAAATGTAAACTACTAAATTTGGAAATAAAATTTTCTAGCTTTGTCATACTTTACTGAATAACCTGGCAACCATATTAACTATTCTAGGATTTTCTTCCACTCTGAACCTTGCATTAGGAAAGGTTCTGAATACCTAAGGATTTCTTAAGTGAATTTTCTAAAAATTGTGATCAGCATAAACTATTTTTAAGTTGGCAACATTAAACTGAAATAGTTCCTGATACCTGACTTGATCTATTTACTACTATTCTAAGTAATTTCAAATATAGAAGATAATTATTTGGCTTTTTCTTCTGTTATCACAGATCCAGGGTCCTATTTGAGAACAATTAAAAGATTAAGTCCAGAGCCAGGTGTGGTAGCGCATGCACACCTGTAATCCCAGTACTTGGGAGACAGACAAGAGGATTGCAGGTTCAAGTACAGCCTCAGCAAGTAGTGAGACTCATCAACCTAGCAAAAACCTGTTTCAAAATAAAAAAAATAGGACTGGGGGTGTAGCTTGGAGGTAGAATGTCCTTGAGTTCAATTTCCAGAACCACACACACACAAAAAAGCCAGGCCTAGTGGCGCACACCTATAATCTCAGTACTTGGGAGGCTGAGACAGGAGTATCACAGGTTCGAAGACAGCCTCACCAACTCAGACCCTTAGCAACTTAGCAAGACTGCTTTAAAAGGGGGGGGGGGGTGGCTCAGAGGTAGAATGCCCTTGGGTTCAGTACCCAGTACAAAAATAAATAGAAGTCCAAGTCCCTTTGTTCTAGTGATAATGTACTGCAAAGTGAATTCTTAAGTGGGGGGGGGGGGGGACGACACATAATACCAATAGCTCTTAACTGTTTCAAAGCTGATACTTCCCCCCACATACTTTTTGGTACTAGAGATTGAACCCAGGGGCATTCTACCTCTGACTTACGCCCTTAACCCTTGTTTTAAATTTTTTATTTTGAAGCAGTCTTGCTAAGTTGTTGCAGCTGGTCTCAAGCCTTTGATCCTTCTGTCTCAGCCTCCCAAGTACTGGGATTACAGGCATGCACTACCACACCCAGCTTGATAACTCCTTTTAAGTTGAATTTCAAGTAAATAAGATACTGACTTTTAGTCGAAAGATGGGAGCATCCAGAAGCTGAAAACAACTAGCTAAAAGCAAAGAAATCAAGAGCTGCAATTTTAGAGCCAAGCCCTGATAAGAATCACAGAAATGAACATTTTTCTAGCACATTACTGAAGTCAAATAGAATTACATTCACAAATAACGACAGAAGCAGTTTTGTCGTCAGCTCAAAGACAGATGACTCAGTTGAACTAATAAGCATAACCCCTCAAAGATGCCCACCTTTAGAGCCAACAGACTGAGGGTACAACTAGTCCAGTCCACTGTTCTGAAGGAGGAAGCTAGGCTGAAGTGATGGAAGCGGGCCTAAGGCAGGGTCCTCATCTGTTTTAACACAGTGCTGCAGAATCCCTAGACACTAGAATTCACATTAGGTAAAATATAAACTCTTCACTAAAAAGCAGCACATAAAGAATGTGAGATGAAACAAAGCAACCCAGCATCTCTGCTGATCTTCAAAACTCACCTGACTTCCGGTTGACTTGGTTCTGTGGGATAATGATTTGGCAGGAGTTGGCATCGTTGGTGTTTTTGATGGGGTGGCTGAGGATGCAAATAACTCTGATCACCTGACCCACTTTTTCTACCCGATCTTTTACATAGCTGGGGTCACAGATGAGCTGCTTACAGCGAGCAATCTGTAGTAAGACATTTAAAAAGAAACGAAAGAAAACAAATACAGGAAAATATGGCTCATGTTCATGGACTGAAGACTTAATGTTGTTAAGGTATTGAAATTCATCCTAAAACCCATATGAAATCACCAGGGGTGGGAGTTAGGAATAGCCAAAATAACTTGAAGAGGCTAGGGCAGTCAATCCAGGAGTGCTCTCTACCTCTGAGCTACATCCCTAGCCCAGTTTTATTTTTTGTTTTGAAACAGTCTCACTAAGTTGCTGAGGCTGCCCTGAACCTGCAAATTTTTCCATCTCAAGTACTTGGATTACCAGCATGTGCCACCACGACCACCTCAAGCCTAATATCTTTCAAACAAGTGAAAACATACCCCTTCCAGGAGGTCTCTACATTCCCACAAGCTCACTGTTAAAAAAGATAAAGCTTGGATTTTTAGAATTCTAAGTATAATATATGAGGCACTATTTTAGAGTGCATCCTCTACCACAAGAACTATTAAGGAGCTGGGCACGGTGGCACACACCTGTAATCCTAGTACTTTGGAAGGCTGAGACAGGATTACAGGCTCAAGACCAGCCTCCACAACTTAGCAAGACTCTCAGCAACCTAGTGACACCCTATTTCAAAAACAAAAAGGGCTGGGGATGTAGTTCAGGAGTAGAATGCTCCTGGGTTTAATCCTCAATACCGAAAAAAAAAAATCACCTGTTAACTAGAAATTGAGTCAAATAGCAGAAGTAAAGCCGGGTGTGGTGACGCACGCTTATAATTCCAGCATTTGGGAGGCTGAGATCGAAGGATTTGGGTTCTCAACCACCCTCAACTACCTAGTGAGGCACTCTGCAACTTCGTGAAAGCCTATTTCAAAATAAAGAATAAAAAATAGGGCTGGGGGTGTAGCTCAGAGGTAGAATGCCCCTGAGTTCAATCCCCAGTACCGGAAAAAAAAAAAGAAAAAAATAGAAGAAAACCTAAGCAGTGTGGTAATCAACAGTAAGAACAAGTTGGCAAACTAGGAGCATCATTACTTGAGAGCCTTTAAGAAAAGGCAGCGCATCCTCAGACCTACTAAATCCGAATATGCACTACAGCCAGATTAACAGTGATTTATGTGTCATTCAAATTTGAGACACAGTACTCAGACCTCCACTGTGTGGTGGCCAACTCCATAGCTGCTAAACCCTAAATTAATAATAAAATGTCAGTATTATCTAATAAAATGTTCAGTATTATCTAAGCCTAATTCTAACCAAGTGGTGCAACCAAAGTTGAATTTCAATGAAAATTTGCAGACAGGGCCAACCTACATTATTTACCATTTGCCATTCAGTCTGCAGTATTTTGATCTTTACAGAATCCACAACTGACACAACAGAAGGACTAAGATCTTTGATGGTTTTTTTAAATAAGCGAAGCAACTATGCTAGTTCTTAGTCAGGCTAAATACCAACTTATTATAAAGAAAATTTATATAGTCTAGAACATGGCATCAATGTCCATACTCAAATAAGTACTTGGTAGATAATACAATTTTCTTCAAAAGAACACTGTATTTTCTAGATTGTAGAAGTTACTTACCTCTCCTTCAGATTTTACACCAATCACCTTTCCATTCTGCACAATGATTTCTTCAATTGGTTTATTCAACATGTAGGTACCTCCATAGATAGCACTTAGCCTAGAAAGTTTTAAAATCTGTTACAATGTGTAATTGTTTCAATTGTTAGTCTTCCTCCTTAGATGTGCAGGAATTACAGGTGATGTATTTGCTCAACTTCCTTCTAAAAGGATGTTAGCTTAAGTCATTACAGAGTAAAAATTACAGAGTAAAAAACATGAATTGATATATCATACAGCTGAATACCATGCAAAAAACAGCAGCGGCCAGTAATGCAGAATAGCTTATATTGATTGATTTAATTCTGCATATTAATAAAAATTTGGGTTTAAAAACTAAGCACTATCAGAAGGCACTGTAGAGTGCCCAAAGCAGGCAGAAAATGGAGAACAGAAAGGAACAAAGGGTTGAGATCCTGTTGGTTTACGTGGCTTTCCCCTGAGGGAACTACCTCCCTAGTCCTGAAGGCAGCTAGAACAGGAGAAAGCCTGAGGTCTTACTGGTTTATTGCACTAGAAGACAGAATGCTGGGCTCTGAAGGAGATAAAAATGGGAGGAGGGGCTAAAGAGTCACAAAGGAAGGAGCCAACACCTCTGATAAAATCTCAAAAAGTGCTTTTCTTTCTGTTTTTGTTGTTTTGTTTGTTTTGTGGTGCTGGGGATCAAACACCTTTGAGCATGCTAGGCAAGAGCTCTGACACTGAGCTACACCAGGTCATTTCTTTAAACCGGCTGTTTAATGCAAAAAGTTGTAACCCGTATTTTGGGGTTTATAGGATATGGAGTTGTGGTATTTATAAAATATGGAAGATAGAAAGCACAGACAATACCACAAAGGAGAATGGTAAATACAATGAGAGTATTGCAAAGGCCTTATTACTTTATGTACAGCGATACAGTATTAACTCTAAGTAAACTGTGATAAATAAAACATAAAATCCAAAAAAGAGGAGCAAGAAGCAGCAGGGGTGGGGGGGTTGGATTGGCAAAAACAATCTAACCCCAACCATATGGGTTTTATATTAAATGTTAGCCAGGCATGGTGGCGCATGCCTGTAATCCCAGTACTTGGGAAGCTGAGGTGGGAGTATCAGAGACCGCCTTGGCAATTCAGCAAGACCCCCTGCCTCAATGAAAAATGAAAAAAGGGCTGGGGACCCAGCTCAGCAGTGGGGTGGTTCAATCCCCAGTACTGCAAAAAAAAAAAAAAAAAAAAAAAAAAAAAAAAAAAAAAAAAAAAAAAAAAAAAAAAAAAAATACAAACTCTCAGCAAACTATGAATACAAAGAAATTTAACCTGACAAAACCACCCCACCCCCCCAAAAAAACTACAGGAAGCATATTGAATAGTAAAAGATTTAATATATTCTCCCTAAGACTGGGAACAAGGCAAGAATGACCATTCTTACCACTTCAACCTTCTCCAAGTTATAGTCCGTGCAAAAAAAAAACCACAAGGGGAAAAAACAAAAGTTGTAAGAACAGAAGCTGATCTCTCTATTCAGAGATGACATGACTATATAGAGAAAAATCTGAGAAAGTCATAAAGCCAGAAGGATGTTAACTAGTAGAACTGATAATCACATCATCATAAGATACAAATACACAAAATCAAGTGTATTTCTATAATTAGCAATAAACAACTTTAAAATTAAATTTACACAATTTAATTAATAGCATCAAAATAAAATACTGATGAATAAATCTGAACAAGGTGCTAGATCTCACAACACTATAAATGAGACAAAGAGAACCTAAATACATCAAGAAAGCACATCACATTCATAGATCAGAAAACTCACTATTATCATAATGAAGTTTCCCCAAAATGACCTATAGGTTGAACTCAATCCCAGACAAAATCTCAGTAAATATTCTTCCTAGGAATAGCCAACCTGATTCTAAAATGTATGGAAACACAAAGTCCCTACCAAATTTTGAAATAAAACATACTTGAAAGACTTACCTCAGCTAACTTCAAGACTTACTACAAGACTAATAATCAAGACAGTGTTGGGACAACAGAGGAAAAATAAACCACTGGCACAAAACTGGGTCCCAAAGTAGACTCATATACATGGCTAACTTAATTCCCCACAAAGGTACCAAGACCACCTGGAAAAGTGCTGCTAGAACAACTAATATCCAGATAGAAAACTGAACCTTTAGCCCTACCTCGTTCATATTCAAACACGCCAACATTATCTCAAGAAGAACTAGAGACATAGTGCAAAGGTAAAACTTCTAGAAAAAGATGTGAAAGCATCTCTGGGCCTTTAGGGTAAGCAAAGACTTCTTAGGACTCAAAAGGCATTAAGCATGAGAAGGTAATTTTGATATACTGGATTTCAACAAAATGTAAAACTTCTTGTGAAAAGACAAGCTACAGATTGGGAAAAATATTTTTTAATACACATTATCTGACAAAAGTCTAGGCATGAGAATACATAAAATCTACAAATCAAAAGCAAAAAGACCACCAAAGCCAAGAACAGTGGCACACCCTGTAAGCCCAGTACTTGGGAGGCTAAGAAAGGAAGATCAGAGGTTTGGGGCCAGTCTCAACAACTTAGTGAGACCCTGTTTCAAAAAAAAGGGCTACGGGTATAGCTTCAAAGTAAAATGACCCCAAGTTCAATTCCCAGTACCAAAACCAAAAAGAAGGCAGGGCTAGGGCTGTATTTCAGTGGTCAACGTTTGCCTACCATGTACAAGGCTCTGGGTTCTATTCTCAGCACCAAAAAAAAAAGTAAGGGAAAAAAGAAAAAGTATGGCATTACTCAAGAGACAAATGATCTCATTAGTAAAACCACAGCTCATATTCCTACATTGAAGATTAAGGTCAGGATCTGTGAGGTGTCAGCTAAGAGCTTAACTATAGGCTCTTACCTTGCAAATCCTTGTGGCAGTTCTCCAAGGCCATACAGTGGGTAGAGATAAGGGCTTTTGCCATATCGTGCCAAAGACTCACTGTAAAGTTTAATTCTATTAATGGTTTCACAACATGGCTGATCTAAGTAGCTAGAAAACAGGAAATGAATATTAGAAAAGGCTCTAGTTTTCTTTCTTGTTCAATTTAAAATCTTTTATTAAAGTGATTTCAATCTACTACATTTTATTTTACTTAAAGGTTCCAACAATAACTTGCAACAAGAACCTCCTCTTTCACAGGTTTATAACATAGCTATTTACTTGTTTTATTAGCATTTTCACTTGGGAGAAATAGGAAATTCAGTCAGAGTTCCAAGAAAAATAAAAACCAAAAAACTTACTCATCAGTTCTATAAAGTGCAAGAGCATGACCAGTAAAATCTATAACATCTTGGCCCAAATCAAATTTCTTATACACATCTCGCATTGTGGTCTTCATAGGATCGATGCCCTCTAAAGTTCTAGGATCTTTTTCATCAAAGTTGGCAACATACACCAGGAATTTTCTGAAGCGCCGTTTTTCAAACAAGCCCATTAAGCCTAAAAAATAATTTTTCAAAAAGCACACACTCACAATCAGACACTGAAGAATAAGAGTATGAAAGGAACATTTGAACATGAATGGCATTAACTTGGGCTCCTCTAAAGCGAAGTATAATTTAAGACATGGGAATCTGCACAACACTGCTTCCAGTTTCACAACAATTTAATGGTTCAAACCCCAGTACCACAAAAAATAAAAAAATAAATAGACTAGGAATAAAAATTGTAAGTTTACCATATAACTACAGGTAAGTACAACCAATACGCAATTAAATGCAAGTTGAATTATGTCTCTTATTAGACAAAAAGAAAATATGACTGTAATCTCAGTACTGGGAGGCTGAGCCAGGAGGATTGCAGGTTCAAGGACAGTCTCAGCAACTTAGCAATACACTATTTCAAAACAAAAAATAAAAGGCTGGGAGTGTAGTTTGGAGGTAAAATGCCCATGGGCTCAATTCTGAGTACCAAATAAAAAAAGAGTTCAAAAACAGTATTATCTATGAAGGCATCAATATCAACGTTCTTCCTTTGACGACTCTGATCTACACTCAACCAACAACCTGAAATTCTGAATGTTCTTCCTTTCCTCTTCTGAATGCTAACATATACTCTGGCACCTAATGAAAAAGAAGCTTACCAAACCAAGTACAAATAAACCTCAGTGAAATTTGGATAGTGAGTGTGCTGTTGGCTACATACTTTAAAGGAGTTCTAGATAATCATCAGTTCACTGCTTTTTACACTAAAATACCAGATGAAGAGTCAGCCACACATGTCACCTTAGAGATATCTTAAGGTTCTTCCTATTAGCTATATCTAGTTAGTAGGAGGACGATGAAAAGGAAACTTGTGTTTTTCTCTTTTCCCCATCCCCAAGTTCTACAGAATATTAAGGTTCACAGATATGTCCTCAACTGCCTACAATAGTTCTGGCACATCACAGACATTCAGTAAATATGTGTGGACTGGATAAATGGATTTCTGAGATTCTTTCCCACTATATGATGTAATTATTCTCAGAAAGCAAAATGAAATTACTTACTAGATGCCAGGGCTTCTGCTTCGGTGGAAGGAACCTTGTAGATTTTTCCTCCCTTATAAACAAAACTCCCTTCAGTCACTTTGAAATCCAGATAGCGAGTGACCTCTGTATAAAGTAGCATCTTAACCAGCTGACCTAGAGAAATCACGATTCAAAGTTAAATATTACTACATTAAATTTAGCAGACATGAATGTACCTTTACCAATATAGTAGCTTCTCAAGTTTTCCTTAACATTGTCCAATAACTCCTAGGAATCTTTAAAGCCATATTTTAAATGGTACAACCAGAATGCACACCTATTGTAAATTTCGATGTCATCCCAGGAGAAAGCATTAATAGCATAGCAATTTAAAAAGAATTTCTCTCCTCTAAATTTTGAAAGAAAATTAATATGAAAAAATTAGAAAAGCCTACAAACTAAAAAATAATTATAAAAATGACTGTTTTTGAAGGCCCTTAATCTAAGATTATCACCAAGGCACCAAGAGGGAAGTATGTTATAAATGTTTATAATTTGGGTATTTACTGCACCACTTAATAATGTGCTGATGTTTTTAACTCTGTCAAATGTTTATAGTTTTTTACATAACTAACATTTACAAAATGCTTATTACAATTTTGGAATGTATTGTGGCATGTCATTATTTGTTTCTCTAGAGCCATTTACTAGCACCCTCAATTTCCGCCATTCTTAACTTATGGACTCGAAACACTGCTAATGGGTCATATTACCAACAACACTGCTGCCACCCAACAAAATCCATTTCCTCACTCCCAGGATAATACTCTCTTTTAAGACTTAGTGTCTACTTTCAAGTCAGATTCAATGTACTATCACATATTAAGTTAGAATTCTTTACCATTAGCCATGAGGAACTTGGGAATTAAGTCAACATTCCAGTCTCTTCCTCTCCCCATTGATGCTGGTGGTGCTCCTGGTAATTTAAATCTTTTGTATAACTAAAAGCAAAACAAAAAATACCAATAATGTAATAAAGCTTAATTTCTCATACTTTACAACTATTTTTAATTGATTTTGATATAAAAAATAAACATTACTACATGAAGCAAAGTACAATAGCACATCATTTTTTATCAGATAAAATTTGGGGCGTGGTTCCAATACATATGTGAATTATGACTCAACTCATGAATGCTAAAACATAAAAGCCAAATTTTGCTTTCTATTTGTTTTTTACCAGAAAAACAGAAAAGCAAGAATCAGAACTATCTGTCAGGGCCATACAGTTCTATGGGTATATTCCTTACCACTTGTTTAATATCCCTTATGACTTATTATTTATTTGAACTTACTCTCTCCTGAATAAAAAGCTAACCAAGGCTCAGTTTTTCTCCTTCAATTATATAAAGAGTTAAAAATAAATCTGGGAGTCTTCAAATCAGAAAAGATAACTAAAATCAGGTCTAGTTAACTTAGTTTTTTTAAGCCTTATTGAGGTGTAACTGACATACAAAACACTGCACACGTTTAACATATACATTTGGATGAGTATGAATATATACATATGCCTATGACATCACCACCACAAGGTTTTTTTTGTTTTTTTGTTTTTTGTTTTTTTTGTGGTACTGGGGATTGAACTCAGGGGCATTCTACCTTCGAGCTAAATCCCCAGCCCTATTTTTTATTCTTTTTTGAAGTCTAAGATTATTGATTCAATCTCATGAGTCCTATTGCTAAAGTAAGATAATTAAAGCTGGTAGATACTCAATAAAAACTCAAGTCTCTGAATTTATTCACCAAAAAAAAAGAGAGAAAGCTTTGTTCATTCTGCTGTTGAAGATCAGCTAATAAATGTACTAAGTGTACAACGAATGATGCCAACATATCCCTACACAGATTACTACAGAAAAGAGATCTGATGTTCATCGTCTAAACCAAGTGTTCTGTTATTACTCTCAGTAATGTTGGGCTAACTTGACATAATGTGCCCCCAAAGATGATGTAGTAGGAATTAATCAACAACTATTCTGTATAAACTAGCCCTGGCTTCTCAAAAGAGAAAAAAAAGCTAGAAGACTGTTGTAGACTAAGAGAATACAGATAAACAACACAAACATAATGCTTGAACCCTTAGTTAATTGCAGTTTTAAAAAAACTACTAAAAAGCTATGTATTGACACTCTGGGGCTCACTGGGAAATCTGAATATAGTCTAGATGATATTGCTAACTTTCCTAAATAAAATATATGATGATTATGTAGGAGAAAGTTATTCTTAACAGATGAATGCTGAAATACTTAGGTCAAGAATCATTATGTCTACATTGCTTTCAATGGTTCAAAACCACTAACAAAAACAAAAAGACATGAAACAAATATATCAAAATATTAACTACTAAATTCAGATGGAGGGTTTTTTTGTTTTTGTTTTTGTTTTTTTTTGTGTGTGTATGGTACTGGGAATTGAACTCAGGGGCATTCTACCTCCGAGCTATATTCCCAGCCCTATTTTTTATTCTTTATTTTGAAATAAGGTCTCACTAAGTTGCGGAGTGCCTCACTAGGTAGTTGAGGCTGACCACGAACCCAGATCCTCCAGTCTCAGCCTCCCGAATGCTGGGATTACAAGCATGCACCACTACGCCCAGCCAGATGGAAGGTTTTGATACATTGGTAGTACTCCTTCAAGTTTTTTGCATTCCTGAATAAAGATAAAAACTTTTCGATAAAAATATTAAGTCTGGCCAGGCGTGGCGATGCACACTTGTAATCCCAGCATTCGGGAGGCTGAGACCAGAGGATCCGGGTTTGAGGCCAGCCTCAGCTACCTAGTGAGGCACTCCGCAACTTAGTGAGACCCGGTTTCAAAATAAAGAATAAAAAATAGGGCTGAGGGTGTAGCTCGGAGGTAGAACCCCCCTGAGTTCAATCCCTAGTACCGCAAAAAAAAAAAAAAAAAAAAAAAAAATTAAGTCTGGGAAGTCACTGATTGTATAAAAGTCATCAACGATATCTAGAACAGTTTACCTCAGATCCATACATGTGATGTTCAATGAGCCCCAAAGAGAAAGATAACTTTAATAAGACACTTGGGAAATGCTTCATGTGAGGCTGGGGATCAAGTTCAAGGCTAGGATGCTGCCTAGTGTTTTATCCTCAGCACCATAAAAAAAAAAAAAAAAAATGCTTCATGTGCTCATGTCCTTAAGAATAGTAAACAGGGCAGTATAGCAAAAGGAGTTAAGCGTGAAATTGTATATACAGGTTTACAACTCATCACTGAGACTTTATCTCCACAGGATGATTCTATAATCTGAAAAACGGGAATAAGAAAATGAGTTTGGAGCCGGGCGTGGTGGCGCAAGCTTGTAATCTCAGTACTTGGGAGGCTGAGACAGGAGGATGGCAGGTTTACGGCCAGCCTCAGCTACTTAGTGAGGCCCTCCACAACTTAGTGAGACTCTGTTTCAAAATAAAAGAATAAAAAACAGGGCTGGAGGTGTAGCTCAGAGGTAGAATGCCCCTGGGTTCCATCCCCAGTACTGCAAAAAAAAAAAAAAAAAAGACTTTGAGTGACTGAGAATAAATATCACGTGGAAAGCATTGGTTGTGTACACACCTGGCACCTTAGGGCACCATTATCATCCCTCCTAGCCTGTTTTAGATACTAGATGGTAACAAAAGTCACAATTTAAATTTCTACAACCCCCAAACTAGAGGCTCCTAAAAAATTACGGTGCTCCACTTTCTATTTAGTAAAACAAAATTAAAACCAACTTGAAGGAGTAAAATGGAGTTTCACAGGTAAAATACTCACAAGGACATAGGTATGTTAACTTTTACTAATACTTACATCTTCCAGTGGTGTTATAGATGCACTTTCTCCTCCATAATAAGGGTTTTGGTCCATATGAAGAACCTTCTTTCCATTCACTGACATTATACCTGACAGGATACATTCCTACAGAGAAAACACAGTATTTTTAAAGGAAGGAATGCACTACTTCATATTTAAAACAGACTCTTTGGAAGAGGGTTGGGGGGAGCCTGCCATAGCTGGGCACGGAGTCAAACCTCTGTAATCCCAGTGCTTGGGAGACCAAGACAGGAGGATCACAGGTCTGAGGCCAGCCTCTGCAACCTAGTGAGGCAAGGCTAAGAAGCGATCTCAATTACAGTTCAGCTGGCACATGCCTGCAATCCCAGTACTCGGGAGGCTGAGACAGGATTGCAGGTTTGCAGCCAGCCTCAGCAACTTAGTGAGGTCTTCTGCAACTCAGTGAGAACCTCTTTCAAAATAAAAAAATAAAATAGGGCTAGGGGTATGACTCAGGGGTAGAATGCCCCTGGGTTCAACTCCAATACCACAGAAAATGACAGATGATAGATAAATAGATAGACAGGTAATAGTTCGGAATTTTCAAACCAAATACAAAACCCCATATTTGAAATTAAAAAAAAAAAAATTTAGTAAAGAGAAATGGAGGAATGTATGTATGGAATATAAAGTAATTTTTTAAAATATCTAATGCTGAGAATAATATGGCTAAATATCAACGTGGACATTTCTAGTCATAATTCCTGACTAGAATTACTGTGTAGAACAAAAACAAACAAAATCTCAGAAAAAAAAATCTCTACAAAGTACAAACAGCTGTGGAGCTAGTTGCTCTCATTTTTTTTTTTTTTTTTTTTTGCAGTACTGGGGATTGAACTCAGGGGCATTCTACCTCCGAGCTCTACCCTCAGCCCTATTTTTTATTCTTTATTTTGAAACTGAGTCTCACTAAGTTGCGGAGTGCCTCACTAGGTAGCTGAGGCTGGCCTCGAACCTGGATCCTCCCGTCTCAGCCTCCCAAATGCTGGGATTACAAGCATGCGCCACCACGCCTGGCTTTGCTCTCATTTTTTAACTACACTATTTCTAACACAATTCAGTCATTGCCAAGGAGAGATATGTGCAAATCATGTGGTAAGAGGCTGCCTAAAGGTGCTGAAAGCATAGAAAAGAAGTTTGGGCCTAACTAAAGTAGGAAAGAAGGGAAAAATAAAAAAGTACAATGATTTAAAAAAAAACAAGCCAGGCGTGGTGTCCCTCACCTGTCATCCCAGTACTTGAGAGGCTGAAACAGGAGGATTGCAGGTTCAAGAACGGCCTCAGCAAGTAGTGAGGCCTCATCAACCTAACAAGACCGTTTCCAAATAAGAAATAAAATCAGGCTGGGGTATAGCTCAAAGGTAATGCCTCTGGGTTCAATCTGCAGTACCATAAAAAAAATTTTTTTTTTTTTTTTTTTTTTTTTTTGCGGTACTGGGGATTGAACTCAGGGGCATTCTACCTCCGAGCTATACCCCCAACCCTATTTTTTATTCTTTATTTTGAAACCGAGTCTCACTAAGTTGCGGAGGGCCTCACTAGGTAGCTGAGGCTGGCTGCGAACCCAGTTCCTCCAGTCTCAGCCTCCCGAATGCTGGGATTACAAGCGTGCGCCACCACGCCCGGCTAATTTTTTTAAAGGCAGATCCATCTGAGATTACTTAAAGGAGGGTCAAAGTTCCTAAAAAGCTTACTAAGTCTTAATGTCTTCATTATGCTACAGCATATGATAATAATTGTCATGATATGAGTTTAGTTATCAAATAAATAAATTATGTTTTTTACTTTGTTAAAGAAGGTGCAATCTTACTTGGAAATGCTTTTACCCAAGCAATTCTTTAAAGGGATTACTGATAGTTTTTTAGAGAATTCAAGTATTCAGAAAACTACATTTTTCCTAGGCAGAGAATGAAGACTTTAGTTTTTACCAAATCTTTTGAGGTCTTCTTTATTAAAGTTACTACACCGTATTTGTGAGTTAATATGAGCTTATTTTAGACTTAACTGGTACAAAACAAGGACAACACTAAGTAACACAGAAATCTCCACTCACGTGTCAAGTAACAAGTTCCTGGCACTCAAAGTACGTGACACAGGGGGCATCATATAATATTTGGTACCCACACCTGATAGCATATGCCTTAATTAGGTTCTTAACACTTGGGCACAGAATATTCATAAACCAACAATTATGGAAATTGAGTGCATGTTCACTCCAGATACTCAAAGTCCATTTTAATTTGAGAGTTTTTAACTTTGGTGATCTGTCCATTTAACTTGCAGTCATGTAAGCCCTGCTGTCACTAAAACTGAGGGGATAAGATTTCTCATTATTAAAATACTCCTGTCACCACTACTGCTATCAGTGATATAGTTCTCAAAGAGCATCCCACAAAACAATCTAGGAAGATTCAAAGAGAATAAAGTCATCATAGCTAGCTAGAAAACGAAAGCAGGAATTGGCTTGATTTGTAGTTAATTATGTATCCACTGCACATCCACAAGTTTACAGTCCAAACAAAAATTTAAATAGAATGTATTATCTTAACTTGGCTCTTATACAAATAAGACTAGGCCATCTTTGATACAAAGTAATGCTTCCAAACTAGGCATGTGGAAACCTGCATGCAGATGGATTTGCACTTACTTGTCTATGCTCAATTGACCTTAACGATGAGCAAATCTGAAAGACTAGCAATAACCATAGAAAAACAGTGGAACTAACCGGCTCTTACAACTCGCTGGCAACAACAATATTCGTTCCAATAGGCAAAATCCACCACAAACTACTAAGCTCAGCTCAGAATTCCAATTAGGCACTTAAACAACAACAACAACAAAAATCTGCAGTGGGTAGACCTATTCATTTAAGCATCCAACAGTTTTCCCAACTTACCATCAAAAAAGGAATCCAAGCAAATGCCCCACACTCAAATGACTAAATGACTTTCTGGATAAGTAAACGCATCTGATTGGTACTATTTCCTTGACAGTCTATTTCTGGACTGGTCAAATATAATAAAGTATTCAGAAATGAGCCCTCTCTAAAGATCATCATAAATGACTATTATCAGAAAAATTATAACTTTTTTCCTAAAAAAAATAGGTCAAAGGTTTCCTTTTGTCCAGAAAAATCAGAAAGTTATTTCAGGATGTTATCTGAATAAAAATGAATTCAATCCTGAGATATTACAATGCATTTCAACAACTTTGAGTGGCAGTTTATATTAAATGACTCAGGCATTTGAAGTCAAAATTCACAAAATTAGCATCAGTGTTCATGATAAATAGCTCATAGTAGTTCAGAGGTAGAATGCCCCTGGGTTCTATCTCCAGTACAAAAAAAAAAAAAAAAAAACCTGCCTGCATTATTTGTAGAATATTATCTAAAGATCTCTAGGCAGACAGATACCCAGGAAAATAAATAAATATACGCTGGTTTAGATATGCCTTGCATTCATATTACGAATGCATTCTTCTTGTTATTGATGTATCTTCTAACTCCTGAAGGGAGCTTAGTAGTACAGAGATCTTGGCCTCTAGCAATCCATCACCAATCCGTTTCTTAAGGGAAAGAATCCAGACAGCCGAGCAAATGAAACAAAAGGAAAAGATAGCAAAGGTCAGGTGCAAAAGCATTTGACAGACAAGTATTGAGAAAACTTCCATTTCCAATTCTACAGACGCTCAAGTAAGGGGGATGAGAGGGTCGTTTAAAGGAGTGAAGAAGGCTCATTTGGAGGGAAGAGATTCTGAGGATTCAGAGGAGAAAGCTTTCCTCCAAAAATATAAGTGAATCAAATTCCAGCAATTACAAAGCAGTGACTATCCACGGACTTGTCACTAAATCTTCTGCCTGGCTTTGGCGGCCAAAGACAGAGTAATAGCAGTGGCTTCGAGCTAAATAGGAAACGCCACGGAGAGCGGTTTACGCCCTCCCCCCTCTGCCTGGGGCTTCTCTGCTTCCAGTCGGGAGAGGTCAGAGTCCCAAAGGGGAAGTGGAGGCGCATCGGCAAGCTTTTTTTCCCTTTCCTCTTCATTTCTGCAGGAGGGTGAAAGCTCTCCTTTCTCACCTGCTTTTTATTCGGCCGTTACTACCGAACTGGCTAGCTCCACAGATGCACGGCCTGGGTTTCCGTTTCCTGGTCTTTTCCCTGCACATTTGGAAAATGCCCCTCACCCCCCGCAGGGCGCTGGACGCCTTCGCCCCAGTCCACGTCCACCAGCCTGGTCCTCCTTCCCCAAAACCGGGGCCAACGACGAAGGACAGTCCCCGCAGAGACGCCCCGGCGGGCGGCCGGTCTGGACCCCCGGCCCTCCGGTGTCCACCTTCACCCCGGCCGGATGGCGGGGGAGGCGCGGCCAGGAGCCGGGACTGAGCGAGGGGCCCTGGCGCCACCCTCCGCCGCCGGGGCCCGCACGCCCGAGCTGCCCTTTCCCCCGGGCCGCCCCGCACCCCCTCGCCGCCCGCGGCTCACCGTCAGGCCGGTGCCCAGGACGATCACGTCGTACTCCTCATTCATGGCGGGGCAGGGCGAGGACCGACGATCGGAGAACGGAGAAGGCGCAGGGGCTCTTCCCTAAGGAGGCGGGAAGGTGCTGAGGCCGACTCGGGCCCGAGAGACCAGGGGAGACCAGAGGAGAGGTAAAATGGAGCTGACGGGGAGGCGAGGCCGGCCGCCACCTCAGACGGGAAGAGAAGAGCTGGGCTAGGAGGGAGGGAGAGAGGGCCAGAGGGGAGGGCACGGTGGGCGGAGACAGAGCCTCCGCGGCCGGGGCGGGGCCAGCAGAGAGGCCACGGCACCCGCCAATCACGCCAGGCGCGCCCTCTCATTGGCCACGCCTCTTGTCACTCGCCCATCCCTCTTTTTTTTCTCGCCACTCGCGAGAGGAGGGCGGGATGTCGCCATCTTGGTTTCCGGTTTCCCCGCCCGTCCTCTGCCACCGTGGTCGGGGCGGCGGCGAGCGGTCCCGGGCTGGACTTGCTGCAGAGGAGCTGGGGCCGTGGACTTGCTGCAGAGGAGCCAAGGAGATGGACTTACTTGGGCAAGAGCTCGCTAGGTCCGTGTCCCCACAGTCGGACCACTGCCCTCGGACTTTGAGCTGTTAATGCCTTGCCAGGGGTGTGCCGGGCCACGTGGGAGCGGAACCCCGGCCTGAGCCGCCTCTCGAGGGGCTGGAAGCCAGATTGCGTGCTGCAGCTTGGCGCCTATTCCTGCCTGCAGGGCTGGGCTCGCTGGAAAGAGCTCAGGACACCGGACGCAGGTTATTTCGCGTCCTGTGTTATACCTGTGGGGCTCTGTTCAATAACTTTGGCCTAAACTGGTGTCCGTAGATCGACGAGATTTGGCCCAAAGTGGCCTCCATATATATAATGAACTGCATCCTAAATTGATGTGCAAGCCGGTTGTAACCTAACCTAAAAGTATACCCCGGTAACCAAGCAACTGAGCCTCAGCCAATCCCAGGCTGAAGGCTGCCAAGTTGTGTCCAAATTAGGCGAATGCTGAATTGCACTATTCAGGTAATCTTTGTACATTTCCTGTTTTTCTAGTTATAAATACAGCTCGCCGCATTGAAAGGGGGGGGGGGTTGAATCATTTTTGGTCTGACATACTGCCTAGTTCTAGATCCTTTTTCTTGTCTAAATAAACATGGTAAATATAACCCATCAGTTTTCTCATTCATGGATTGGCATAGTAGGCGGGATCTAAAGTAGAACTTTCATTGGTTCCCAGGAGCATCAAACCATCACAGGAGATGTCCACCAGGGCTCTTTGGGCCTATTGTTCTCTCACAGCAGTTGGAAGTTCTGGGCAAGCTCCTTGGATCCCAAGTTCTACTCATTTTGTGTGCTGAGCTCATGAGTTTATCTGAGCAAACTCTTTTCTCCCCTTTTTTTTCTACTTTACTGAATTAGATTCAGTTAAGAGGCCTCAGG
This sequence comes from Graphiurus murinus, assembly GCA_004027655.1. Classification (NCBI taxonomy): domain Eukaryota; kingdom Metazoa; phylum Chordata; class Mammalia; order Rodentia; family Gliridae; genus Graphiurus; species Graphiurus murinus. The sequence continues at coordinate 18,823 of PVLC010001198.1, read as the reverse complement.
TTCAAATTGGATTTGACAGTTAATTGCATTACATCCAAATTCAGACTCCCAGTAGTTATTTTTTATTTTCAGTTTTTTATTTTGTGTGTGTATGGTACTGGGGATTGACCCCAAGGGCGTTCTGCCTCTGGCCACGCCCCTAGTCCTATTTTTATTTTACTTTTTTTAATTTTCAAACATAGTCTCTCTAAGTTGCTGAGAGTCTCACTAAGTTACTGAGGCCGGCCTCAAACCTATCATTCTCCTGTCTCAGCCTCCCAAGTACTGGGATTATAAGCACGCACCACCATGCGGGGATTCAAGTTGTTTTTGTTTGTTTGTTTGTTTTGCTTTGTTTCTGTTTTTGTTTTTGTTTTTATACTGGTGATTGAGCCCAGGGGAGGTCTACCTCCTAGCTACACCCTCAGCCCTATTTTATTTTTATTTTTTGAAACAGGGTCTCACTAGGTTGATGAGAGTCTCACTACTTGCTTAAGCTTGAACCTGCAACCTTCCTGTCTTAGCCTCCCAAGTACTGGGATTACAAGCGTGCACTACTACGCTAGGCTTCAGTTTCAATTTTGACTTTTAAAAAAAATCTTGCCAGGTGAGGTGGTGCACGATTGTAATCCCAGTACTTGGGAGGTTGAGACAGGAGGATCACAGGTTCACAGCCAGCCTCAGCTACTTAGGCTCTCAGCAACTTAGTGAGATCCTGTTTCCAAATAAGAAATAAAATAGGTCTGGGGTGTAGCCCAGGAGTAGAGTGCCTCTGGGTTCCATCCCAGTACCACACACACACACACACACAAAAAGTTCTTGATCAACATACCCTTCACAATTCAAGAGATCTAAGAGTCCAATTTCTGGAACTCTGGCTAGATTCACATATCAAGACTGGCCCCAAAACATGAGCAGTTTTAGGGAAATGGATCATCCTAACTATAAGCAGTTAAGAAAATCAGTGAGTACAATGAAAATGCTTTAGTTTGGAAAGAATTATGTGTAAAACATATTTGAAAACATAAAAAAAAAAATCCTGCATAAACAGGGCTGAGGGTATACCGCATTGGGACAGTGTTGACCTAGCAGGTAGTGCAGGGTCCTAGGTTTGATCCCTAGCATTGCCAAAAAAATAAGGTATGTTCCTTAATTAGTATGTAGCGCTGTCTAAAAGACTTAATGAATCAAAAATTGTCTCCTTAAAAATTATTTGGAAAAGGCAAATGAAGAACAACAAATGGCATGATGAAAGAGGACTGGCAGCCGGGCGTGGTGGCGCACGCTTGTAATCCCAGCATTCGGGAGGCTGAGACCAGAGTATCCGGGTTCGAGGCCAGCCTCAGCTACCTAGTGAGGCACTCCGCAACTTAGCGAGACCTGGCTTCAAAATAAAAAATAGGGCTGGGGGTGTAGCTTGGAGGTAGAACACCCCGGAGTTTAATCCCCAGTACTGCAAAAAAAAAAAAAAAAAAAGAAAGAGGACTGGCTGGGCATGGTAGCATGCGCTTGTTATCCCAGTACTTGGGAGGCTGACACGGGAGGATCATAGGTTCGAGGCCAGCCTCAGTTACTTACTGAGGCCCTCTGCAACTTAGTGAGACCCTGTTTTGAAATAAAGAATAAAATAGAGGACTGGGGGTGCAGCTCAGAGGTAGAATGCCCCTGGGTTCAATCCCCAGTACTGCAGAAAAAAAAAAAAAAAAAAGAAGACTACTTTGGTGACTGAAGTAACCCTAACCATTCCTCCATTCCTTCTGTCTTTTCCTAAATACTGTGATTCCATAAAACCTTTTTCCCAACTGCCTTTTCCCCTTGAAGACAATCAAAAAGAAGATGGATTCATGCTTTGTAAAGTGAGGCTTTCTGATCAACCAGACCTGCCTGCCATAATCACTCTAGCTCCATGCTCTGAGGCAAAGCTTAGAGCCTTTCCAAGATCCAAAAGAAAATCCTTCAAAAATTTATCTAGGAATTTAGAATCCTCATAGGCCCTTATAGTCTGAGACTCCCTAACCCTCACCAGTATTTATGTATGATATTGAGAAGCTTGAAAGTGAATGCCAGTTCAGCTATATCACTCCTGGGTATCTTTCCAAAGGGACTAAATCAGAGAACTACAGTAATAAATGCATATCCATGTTCATAGCAGGACAATTCACAATTGCCAAATAATGGAACCAACCTAGGTGTCCATCAACAGATGAATGGATTACAAAATTGTGGGATATCCATACAATGGAATTCTACTCAGCAAGAAAGAAGAACCAAATTATGTCATTTGCAGGAAAATGGAAGGACCTGGAGAACATGATGTTAAGTGACATGAGCCAGTCACAGAAAGTGAAGGGTGTGTGTGTGTATATATATATATATATATATATATATATATATATATATATATATATATATATATATAGAAAATGAATGGCAGGAGCAAAATGGAAGGAAACTGCAAGATATTAAGGACCCTTTCCAAAATTCTTCAAGGGCAGAACCATGGAAAACTAGGAAAATGACTAAAAGACTTTTTAAATTCAATTTTTTTCTGCACCAGGTTCATTGGTCCATTATACAATGTCACAGGGAAAGGGAAGAAGAACCAGTTTCAAATTACAGAGATCTCTTAGAAGCACAGTGAAGCATTCTGGGATCAGAATACATCAAAGTATATTTCCTGCAGCAACCAGAATGCCAGAAAAACCAGACAGCTATGAACTGTGTTCAGAGAGAATGGAGAAATACCACTCTCACAGCTTTGACCTTCCAGTTACTTGTTTCCACAGGGACCAGAGACCAAGGGACTTGGAATTGGTACCATGGAAGACCTCAGAAGGAAAACAAAGTGCTCGGTGGACCTGGTATGGCATTGGGAGGCTCCATGAAGTAACTCCTGGGCTTATCTTTTTTGTGCTTTTTAATCAGTGGATTACACAACATCTTGACAATAGCAGGAGTCAAAAGGTGATCTACCTGCATCATTATGTCTGAGACTGGTACCACCACCTCTTGAGGGCTGGCAGCTCACCCTTGCCTTCAAATAGCTTTAATTAGAATTTCCCAACAGGATGTGGTGGTGCACACCTGTAATCCCAGTACTTGGGAAGCTGGGACAGGAGGATTGCAGGTTCTGGGACAGCCTCAGCAATTTAGCAAAACCCTCAGCAACTTAGAAAGACCTTGTTTCAAAATAAAAATAGAACTGGGGTGTGGCTCAGAGGAAGAATGCCCTTGGTTCAATCCCCAATATCTATCTATCTGTCTGTCTCTCTCTCTCTCTCTCTCTCTCTCTCTCTCTCTCTCTCTCTCTCACACACACACACACACACACACACAGTTGTCTGAAAATTAGTACCTATCTTAGAATAGATGATGAATTGGCATCTACTGAGAAGAGGTTCCAGAGGAGTTCTTAGGGACTCACTCTTGTCAGAAGTGGAGTTCCAGTTATAGGTAACTTAATTCATAAATTGGGAATATATTTGAACTTTTCAGCCAGTAAGGCTGCTCAGAGATTCAGATTGGTAGAAACCACCCTCCAACAAACAGCTGAGAATATTTGTGTAAAACAGAAACACTTAATGGAGAATCATGCAGCTCTTGACCTCCTCTTTGCTCAAGTTAGGGACCTGTATGTGTTACTGAGCAAAACTGCTACACTTATTTGTCGTTTGATTTAGACAGAGAGCTTAATTAGAAAAGGGGCCAGCTGGGCGTGGTGGCGCACGCTTGTAATCCCAGCATTCGGGAGGCTGAGACTGGAGGATCCGGGTTCGCAGCCAGCCTCAGCTACTTAGTGAGGCACTCCACAACTTAGTGAGACTCAGTTTCAAAATAAAGAATAAAAAATAGGGCTGGGGGTGTAGCTCGGAGGTAGAATGCCCCTGAGTTCAATCCCCAGTACCGCAAAAAAAAAAAAAAAAGAAAAGTGGCCGATACTGCCATTTCTTTATGCATGGCCACCAGACACATTAAGGAAATTACTCAGAGGAGAATAATAGATGATGTGTTTGGGGGAATAGTTAGCAGCTAGTTCAAAAGCATCCCGGGGGGTGTATGTTAAGTTTGGCTGACCCAAGAGTCCTGATCTTTACATTTCTCTTAGTAGTTCTCCAGATCACTATTAGTTATCTTTTTTCTTTTTGGTACTGAGGATAGAATCCAGGGCATGAGCTACACTCTCTCGCTGAGTTAATGAGACTGGCTTCGGACTCGCCGCTCTCCTTTCTCAACCTTCCAACTACTGGGATTACAGGCATGCGCCACCACGCCTGGCTGGTCCAGATCACTATGAGGACAGACTGTTAGTCACTGGGACCAAAATACCTGACAAGAACAGCTTAGAGGAGGAAATGTTTATCTTGGCTCACAGTTTCAGAAATTCAATCCAGCTGGGCATGGTGGTGCACACTTGTAATCCCAGTACTTGGGAGGCTGAGACTGGAGGATCTGGGTTCACCGCCGGCCTCAGCTACTCAGTGAGGCACTCTGCAACTTAGTGAGACCCTGTTTCAAAAATGAAGAATAAAAAATAGGACTGGGGTGGGGGGTGTAGCTCGGAGGTAGAATGTCTCTGAGTTCAATCCCCCAGTACCACAAAAAACAAAAACAAAAGTTCAATCCATGCTCAGCAGGCTCCAAGACAGAATAGCAGAGGAAAGCTGGGAATAGCTCATAGCAGCTGGGAAGCAGAGGGAGGGAAAGAGAAAGAGAGGACAGACATTGTCCTCAAGGCTATGCCCCCAGTGGCTCCCTTCCTCCAGCCATTGCCACACGTCTGAAACTTGCTGCATTGATGACTGTGCGTTCAACACATAAGCTTTGGGGGAGGTTCAGGACGTTCCAGATCCAAACCATAATACTCCCCAAAGGCTCATGTCCATCTCACAATGGGTTGGGTCCATCCCCAGAAGTCCCCGTAGCCTTAATAGTTCTAGCACTGCTCAAAAGCCCAAATCCAAAGTCTCCTCTGAGACCCAAGTCAAACTCTTTAACTGTGAGCCCCTGTTGAAAAATTTAAAAAGCAGCTACATGCTTCCAATATACAATGGCACAGAGTAAGCGTCCCCATTCCAAAAGAGAGGAATAGGGCCATAGAAAGAAAGGATGGGACCAAAGTTTCAAAGACTGAAACTCAGCCAGGCAAATGTTAAGCCCTGTAGTTCTGCACCCAGCATCTACAGCATGTGGTGGTGAGATGTGGACTCCAAAGGGGGTGGGCAGCCCCACCCCACGGCCTTGCCAGTTGCAATCCACATGGACCCTGCCCGGCTGGCAGTCTGCAGCTTCATTTAGCAGACATTCCACATTCCTGAAATCTCTCAATTCCTGGGGTCTCTACTGCAGTTTCATCTTCACTCTCCCAGCTTCATGCATTGCCCTCTCAGGGGCTGCTTGCAGGAATTCTGATCCTGATGTACATGACCTGGCATCCAGGTCTTCTTTGGAAATCTGGGTGGCACTCTCTATGACTTCTCCACTCCACCGTTTGCATTCTAAAACCATACCATGTGGACAACACGAAGGTTTGCCACCAGCTTGAGCAGAGGCCAAACACCCTTGGCCTCTGGTTACAATGACCTCTGAGTGCTTGGGCAGCCGAGCTTGGTGAAACAAGTCCAGGAGAAAAAAAAAAAAAAAAAACTTAGTTGGCCCTGTGACAACAGGGTACCCCCAAGGTCTCTTCGAAAGCAATCTTTCAAACAAGTTTCCACATATACAAACTTGGGCCTGTGATGGGTGGGTTTTTGCTGATTCCTGAGATTCCCTCAAGGCATCTTTCCTAAGAATTCTCCAGCGGTCAACTCCAAACTCCTCCCACAATCCCATTCCAAAGACTTCTGCACCTCGTGGTCATGTGTCCTCACAACAACCCCACTCCTGGTACCAATTTCTGTGTGAGTCAGCTTTTTGTCACAGTGACAAAATACCTGACAAGAACAGCTTAGAAGGAAAAAAGGTCTATTTTAGTTTATGGTTTCAGAAGCCTGGTCCCGGATGCAGTGAGGTTCAGAGGTGGGACGTGGCCTGCAAAACTATATGTGCCCCTGGCCACTTCCCCTCTGCCAGGGGCAGATATAGTCTTGCAGGCCACGCCCCACCTCTGAACCTCACTGCATCCGGGACCAGGCTTCAACACATGAGCTGTTCTGGGGGTAGGGGGGGCAATCTGGATTCGAAGCACAACACAGAGTAGCCACAAAATTGAATATGTCATTAGATGAGGCTGTTTTGCAGCAGCTATGGTCCTCGATTTCCATCATACTCCAAAGACTCTGACCAGTGGGACACAGATATTGTTGAACTTTTGTTTATTTTTTATTCATTTGATTAGTGGAGACTCCTGTTTCAATTTCTTGGCACTCTATTATGCTTGCACAAAAGTTTTAAAGGCCCACATACAGCTGTCACTTGTACATCAATCTCATGATGGTTGGAACAACAAAAACAGAATTTGTAAAAGTCATCTAATATTGTAAGGTTGTGAATACTATACGGAAATCAAGCAGATTCACAACGATGATTGCAAAGTTGGTTTTATGGCCCATGTTTGTGGATTTGGCATGTAATTTAGTCTATCCAGAAGGTGGATAAGAGGATAACCAGAAGGTGGGTAGGAGAATTATAAGTCTGGCCTATACCTGGCTCTCTACTTGAGCAATAAAATTTGACCCAAAGTGGCCTTTGTATATCTGGCCTACAATATTGCTTGATAAACAAGTGGGTTGCCGGGTGTGGTGGCCCACACTTGTAATCCCAGTACTTGGGAGGCTGAGACCGGAGGATCCGGGTTTTCGACCAGCCTCAGCTACTTAGTGAGGTGCTCCACAACTTAGTGAGACCCTATTTCAAAAATAAAGAATAAAATAGGACTGGGGATGTAGCTCGGAAGTAGAGTGCCCCTGGGTTCAATCCCCAGGACCCCCCCCCCAAAAAAAAACAAGTGGGTTGTATAGCCTAAGAATATACTCTGGTAGCCGAAAAACTGATCTTCACTCTCAGGCTGAAGACTGTCAAATCATGCCCAAGTAAGGCAAACAACATCTGGACCAATCAGGTAATCTTTGTACATCATTTCCTGTCTTTCTGGATATAAATACAGCTCAACATATTGTATATGGGGGTATTCGAGACCATCTTTGGTCTGGTGTACAGTTCTATTTCTTGCTCAAATAAATTTTGTTAAAGTTGACTCATCTCCATTTTTTTTTACAGTGCATGCCCATGAATGCCTTAGGAAGTTTGGAAATGGAGGAAGCTCTTTTTTTTTTTTTTTTTTTTTTTCTTTTTTGCGGTACTGGGGATTGAACTCAGGGGCATTCTACCTTCAAGCTATACCCCCAGCCCTATTTTTTCATTCTTTATTTTGAAACCGGGTCTCACTAAGTTGCAGAGAGCCTCACTGAGTAGCTGAGGCTGGCCACGAACCCGGATCCTCCGGTCTCAGCCTCCCAAATGCTGGGATTACAAGCGTGCGCCACCACACCTGGCTGAGGAAGCTCTTTTTTAAAAAACGTCACCCTTAGCATAAATAAACTGGAGAACTACATTTGATTTGGAAGCAGATCTTCCCTTACTGAGGACTATAACTTAAATTAGCTACAAAAATAGCAGCTAAGCATGACATGAAAAGGTTTAGGCCATGAGAATAGAAGAAAATGTTCTTTGTTTGCCTCCTACACCCTTTTTTTCTAGAATTGTTATTGGAATCTCCAGCTTTGGTGAGGAGACAGATGAAAGCAGCTGTGTTGACACAAAGAAGCAGAGCCCGAAGAGGTCTTCTGGACAGGCGATTAATCCCATAGGGATTGACAGTTGGGAGACCAGTATCTTCACCATGTGATGGATCTGTATACTCAACAGCCAATAAAGATTTGGTTGTCCTCTTCAAGATTTACTCTCAAATATAGCTGAGTAAGAGGTATTCAAAGTAAATCTTGAAGCTGGACTTGGTGGCCCACACTTGCAGTCCCAGTAACTTGGGAGGCTGAGACAGGAGGATCACAGGTTCAGCAATTTAACAGGAGGATCACAGGTTCAGCCAGCCTCAGCAATTTAACTCGGCCCTCAGCAACTTAGCAAGACCCTGTTTCAAAATAAAAAGGGCAGGGGATGTAGCTCAATCTCTTGTACATGTACCTGTTCTTGGATCTTCCATCCCTAATCATTTTGGTTGCCAAAGAACTTGGTAGACAGCAAATGCTGTTTATGTGGGGATTTGAAAAACACGAACTGGTTCAGTGGACTGCAAGGTCACAGATGTTCTTAGTTCCTGCTAGAGTAAAACCTTAGGCGAATGTAGGTTTTAGTGGGAGGACCAGAGTAGAAAACACCATCAATCTTGCAAATATTTCACATCCTTACACAAAGCAGGAATGCATGGTGATCTTTATATCTGGGCACTTGGAAATACTTGCTGATCTGTTTCTACTAAGCCTCCATCTGCAATTTACAAAGGAAGGGATTGAATGTAAGGAAAGAATGAAATCAGAGTGAACCTTAATCCAGGCACTTTCCTCTCTCCTGGACCACGGCAAGTTTCTCGTCAGGTTTCCCACCTTTCTTACCCTGTCTATTCTGTCCATTATCTTTGGGGGGGGGGCAGTAGGGGCATTGGGATTGAATCCAGGGGCATTATACCTCTGAGCTACACTCCCAGCCCTATTTTATGAAACAGAGTCTCACTAAGTTGCTGAGGCTGGCTTCTAACCTGCAATCCTCTGGTCTCAACCTCCCAACTACAGGGATTACAGGCATGCGCCACTATGCCCGGCTCATTATCTTAAAATGTGAGTCAGATTATGTCCATACTTCTGTAACTCTTTTGCATTTAGAATACAATGAAAATCCCTCGATGCAAGGGATTGTATAATCTAGTTTCTGTATCTCTCGAAAACCTTGCTTTACAGCCTTTACTTCTCGATCTCCAAGCAACAATTCTTTCAGTTCTTCGGGTGGTTAAAAACTTTCCAACCAAGCTCTTAATGGCCCAAGGACCTTTGTATTCTCATTGGTCCCATAGATACCAACCTTCACTTCCCCCTGCACCTCTTCCCACAGTGAGATCTTTCACTTCCCCTCAGCAATTGTTCTCTGTTAGTACCCTGCTTATTTCATTCACTGCTTTTTCAAATTACTAATTATCTTCTTTACTTCTCCTTTGCCTACCAGTTAGAGTGTAAATCCTTATCAAGGCAGAGATACTGTATGTCCTGAACGGTTATGCCCCTACCATCCACAACAGCGCTTAGTGGTAGATGATGCACAAACACTGGATGAAGCCGGGCGTGGTGGCCCACGCTTGTAATCCCAGCATTTGGGAGGCTGAGACCGGAGGATCCGGGTTCGCGGCCAGCCTTAGTCAGCTACCTAGTGAGGCACTCCGCAACTTTGTGAGACCCTGTTTCAAAATAAAGAATAAAAAATAGGGCTGGGGGTATAGCTCGAAGGTAGAATGCCCCTGCGTTCAATCCCCAGTACCGCAAAAACAAAAACAAAAACACTGGATGAATGAATTGGAGACCCAGAGAAGTCGAGCCCTACATCAACAAGGACAAAACATGGCAGAATCAGTACCAGTTTCTCTCAGTACTTTTGAAAAGTGCAGCTTTTCTTCTAAGAGAAGATATGTTGCTATTTTAAGAGATGTTAAAGATAGGGATTTATAAAATACAAATCCATTTCAAACCAGATAGCCAATGCTGTAGAGAAAAGTAAGAATAGACTCTCTAGAGAAAAATTTTAATGTAGTTCCAAAAAAATGTGCACTTCCAGTCTGGCATGGTGGCGCATGCTTGTAATCCCAGTACTTGGGAGGCTGAGACAAGAAGATCGTAGGTTCGCAGCCAGCCTCAGCTACCTAGTGAGGCCCTCCGCACCTTAGTGAGACCCTGTTTCAAAATAAAGAATAAAAAATAGGACTGGGAGTGTAGCTTGGAGGTAAAATGCCCCTGGGTTCAATCCCCAGTACCACACACACACACACACACACACACACACACACACACACACAATGTGTATTTCCTAGTATAATCATCATTTCCCCAAAACCCATCCCCCACAAACTGTTCTGCTCCAGGTTGATCTTCATGTCAGCAGTAACTGGTTCCAGCCTCTGCCCAAAAGAGAATTCTAGATAGCATCCTTGATTCTGCCTTCTATCATTTCATTTCTATTCTGGTTTTCCCATCACTGTATCATAAACTACCCAGAATTAAGTGGTTTTATAAAAGAACGGTGGCTTAAAACAATTATTGTTAACTCTTATGACCCTGTGGGTTGAATGGGTGGGGGGGGGGGAATTGCTTGGGTCTTTCATGTGATTTTAGTTGGTGACTGGGGCTGCTCTCATCCGAAGGCTCCTGTGGCCGTTAGTGGACACTGTCTGGTAAGAGTTTAGCTGGGACTGTGAGCGGCTACGTTTGTGTGGCCGTTCCATTTGGCTGTCCATCAAGGGATGGCGATTGAGTTCCAAGAGTCCATGTTCCAAGAAACAAGACATGGGGAATCTCTTGGTTTAGGCCTAGACCCAGAAACCGATACTGTGTTACTTCTGCTATATTCTCTTTGTCAGTGCATTTATAGACCACATTCAAATTCAGGAGGAGAAGCTATAAGTCACATTTCTCAACAGGAAGAATATTAATGAATCTGCAGTCTTCTTAACTCTGCCACAATACTGTATTAAGTTCTACCCTTCCCCCCAGATTCTTCCAGGTCCTTCTGTTCAACCTCATTGGCATGATCCTAATACAAACCATCAAATTCTTTCCCAAGTCACTGCAACAGTTCCATGGAGACCTGCCCTTCAGTTTAAGGTAGCCCAAATCTATTATAGCCCAAGAAATCTTTTTTTTTTTTTTTTTGGTGGTACTAGGGATGGAACCCAGGGGCATTCTACCTCCAAGCTATACCCCCAGCCCTATTTTGTATTCTTTATTTTGAAACAGGATCTCGCTAAGTTGCAGAGAACCTCACTAAGTAGCTGAGGTTAGCCACGAACCCAGATCCTCCTGTCTCAGCCTCCCAAGTACTGGGATTACAAGCATGCACCACCACACCCAGCTTGTACTCTTTCTAAGATGTGTACTTCTCAAAAGAAGATCTTTTTTGGGGGGGGATTGAACTCAGGGGCATTCTACTTATGAGTTATACCCCCAGGCCTTTTTATTTATTAATTTTTTGTGGTACTAGGGATTGAACCCAAAAGCATCTGCCTCTGAGCTACATTTCCAGTTCTATTTTTTTTTTAATTTTGAACCAGAGTCTCACTAAATTATGGATGGAGGACCCCACTAAGTTGCTGAGGTGGCCACCATCCTGTGATCCTCCTGTCTCAGCCTCCCAAATACTAGGATTACAAGCATATACCACCATGCTTGGCTTATTTTTGGTTTTGAAACAAGATATCAAAGTTGCTGCTAGTCTTGCTAAGTTGCTGAGGCTGGTCTCCAACCTGTGATCCTCCTGTCTCAGCCTCCCAAGTACTAGGATTACAACCATGTGCCCCTTGCCTGGCGAGGGCTGATCTTTTTTTTTTTTTTTTTTTTTTTCTTTTGTAGGGGTTTCTAACCTGGAGAACCTGGAGATGATTACCATGGCCTCTAAATGGTCTATGAACTCTCAATTGTATAGTGTAAATATACATTTTTCTAGAAAGAGGATCCATCATCTTAAAGGGTCAATGAATCCTAAATGATTAAGAAATCATATGTATGGACAGAAGAATGAATTCTAAATATTTATAAAGCTTAGATAACTTCCAATAAAACAAAACAAAACAAAAGAAATAAACAACAATCACAACAAAAAAGAGTATCAGCCGGGCGTGGTGGCGCACGTTTGTAATCCCAGCATTTGTGAGGCTGAGACTGGAGGATCCGGGTTCGCGGCCAGCCTCAGCTACCTAGTGAGGCACTCCGCAACTTAGTGAGACTCTGTTTCAAAATAAAGAATAAAAAATAGGGCTGGGGGTATAGCTTGGAGGTGGAATGCCCCTGAGTTCAATCCCCAGTACTACAAAAAAAAGAAAAAAACAAAAACCGAGTATCAAAAAGACCATTTCCAGCCAGGCGTAGTGGCACATGCTTGTAATCTTAGTACTTGGAAGGCAGAGACAGGAGGATCACAGGTTCACAGCCAGCCTCAGCTATTTAGTTAGGTCCTCCGCAACTTAGTGAAACCCTGTTTCAAATAAAGAATAAAAATAGGGCTGGGGGTGTAGCTCAGAGGTAGAATGCCCCTGGGTTCCATCCCCAGTACCACACACACACACACACACACACACACACACACACACACAAAGAGCATTTCCAGTGGCTTGTAGGGAATCACAACTCTTATTGAATTCCTGTATGTATGGAAATGAAATCAATAGCAAGACTGATGATATATTTGCAAACAGAAAATAATATGCAAGGTGGAAATCATTTGCAAGTGTGTGATTAGGGGCCACGCTATGAGTTCTTTGTGTATTGGACTAGGCAGTGATGGGTGCGGCTCCTGAATAGTGGCAGAGCTGGTCAGCCAGGTGCCCTGATTTCCAAAAGCACTGATACGACAATGCAGGCATGTCCTAGATCCCTTTGCCCTTTGAAAAACTTCAGCTTGCTCTAGCACCAAGTGTAGAGAAGGGATAGGAAAATTCATGGCTATCGTGGAAAGGTGATGATGTTGACGATTTCATTTTATTTCTTTGTACCATACTAAAGACTAGAATGATCCTAAGTAGTAATGTTTCTTAAGTCATTTTAAAATCATTTACTTGGAGCCGGGCGTGGTGGCACACGCTTGTAATCCCAGCATTTGGGAGGCTGAGACCTCAGGATCCAGGTTCGCGGCCAGCCTCAGCTACCTAGTGAGGCACTCCGCAACTTAGTGAGACCCTGTTTCAGAATAAAGAATAGAAAATAGGGCTGGAGGGTATAGCTCGGAGGTAGAACGCCCCTGAATTCAATCCCCAGTACCACAAAAAAAAAAAAAAATCATTTACTTGGATATTTCTTATATTAATTAAACTGATTTTAGTGACAAGTAACAAGCCACATTAGACTATTTTACATACAAAAGAGAATTTATTAGGCAGGTAAAGAGACAATAGTATAGTCAGGTTTCTGGAAGGAACTGGAGTTGGGAATTAGAAACTCCTGTCTCTAGCTGGGCGTGGCGGTACACCCCTGTCATGCCAGTACTTGGGAGGCTGAGACAGGAGGATCTTAGGTTCCAGGGCAGCTTCAGCAAGTAGTGAGACTCTTATCAACCTAGCAAGACCCTGTTTCAAAATTAAAATAAAATAGGGCTGGGGGGTGTAACTAGGGCGTAGAATGCGCCTGGGTTCAATCCGTAATCACACACACACACACACACACACACACACACACACACACACACACACCTCTGTCTCTAAGCTTAGCTCCTCTCTGTGCCACTTTGTAACTTTTTTCTCTCTCTGTCATTCGCTTTGCTTCCTTTGCATCTGTAGGGTAGATGAGGACTCCTAACTCCAAACAAGTGAGTGTCTCTAAGTAGAGCAAGGTCTCTCAACCTCACACAACTGACTTCTTAGGCCCGAGCACGCTTTGCTGCTGGGTGCAGTGTAGGACGTTTAGCAGTATCCTTGGCCTCCACCCACTGGTGGTCTGTCCTACCAAATTACAGAAATCAATATGTCTCCAGACATTGCCAGCGCCCCTGATGGGCAAAATTGCCCTGGTTGAGAACCACTGAGCTAGATCAGCGAGGCTTTCAAAATTCAAGGTCAAAATTCCAGACGAGGGAATCTGATTGGCCCATCTTGGGCCCCCACGTCCAACTTCATCCAATTAACCACAGCCAGGGCATAGGATCATGTGGCAGAAATATGGCTGCCAGGAATCCACACCTGTTGGGCAGTTCCCAGAAAAGAGGGGTGGACAGATATTCCAATAGGTGTCGATTACATTTCCTTAATCCTAGACATGAGGTTTTCTAGTGTAACTTTATGTACCCTGACTCCTGGGTGGTTAGGGGAAATTTTTGCAAAGATATATTTAGAATACCTGTATACCTTTTCTTTTTCTTTTTTTGGAAGGGGTACTGAATATTGAACCCAGCGGCATTCTACCTATGAGCTACATCTTCAGTCGTATTTTATTTTTTAATTTTTAATTTTTCGTAGTACTGGAGATTGAATCCAGAGGTATTCTACCTCTGAGCTATACCCCAGCCCTTATTTAATTTTTTGTTTTGAAACAGGGTCTTGCTCATTTACTGAGGGTCTCACTAAGTTGCTGAGGCTGATCTTAAACCTCTCAGCCTCCCAACTACTGGGATTACAGGCATGTACCATCACACCTGGTTTCCAGACCTATTTTATTTCTGTGGTACTGGGGATTGAAGCCATGATCACTCTACCTCCAATTTACAGCACCAGTCCGATTTTATTTTTTATTTTGAAATAGGATCTTTCTAGGTTGATAAGAGTCTCACAACTTGCTGAGGCTGCCCTCAAACCTGTGATCTTCCTGTCTTAGTTAATTTAATTGTGTGTGTGTGTGTGTGTGTGTGTGTGTGTGTGTGTGTGTGTGTGTGTTTTACTGAGGATTGAACTCAGGGGCATTCTACCTCTGAGCTACATCCTCAGCCCTATTTTTAAATTTTTATTTTCAAACAGGGTCTCACTAGGTTGATGAGAGTCTCCTCTTTGCCAGGCATTGGGGTAGACCTTTGTGAGTGAGGAGGATTGTGTGCTGACTTAATAGAGGTTACATTTCAGTTCCAGATTGATTTAAGGATTAGAGATGAATATCTGCCATATACCCTAGTGTGGATTTGCCCTTTTTAAATTTCCAGAACCACTTTACTTTCAGTGTTGACTTGCTATTTTTTATTTAAAAGTTTAAAAATCAGCCAGGCATGGTGGCACATGCCTGTAATCCCAGTACTTGGAGGCTAAGACAAGAGGATCACAGGTTCAAAGCCAGGCTCAGCAACTTAATGAGATCCTTAGCAACTTAGTGAGACCCTATTTCAAAATACAAAGTAAAATAGGGCTGGGGATCTAGCTCAGAGGTAAAATGCTTTTGGATTCAATTCCCAGTACAAAAAAAAAGTTTAAAAATCAGTCCCCATCATTATAACACTGTGGTGTTGTCTGCTTATCAGACCTGAATGTTAATCCTGGTATTCTTATAGCAATTCATGTTTAAAAAAAAAAATCCCTAAAATGCCCTTGTTTTACTGGAAGAGTCACAATTTTGAGCACTGAATTTTACTTGCCAGGGGCTTATTCTTGACTCCTACTATAGCAAAGTATTAGAAAGGATATTTTGTCTTTTTCCAGATAAGAGAAAAATAAGTTATCACATTAGCTGGAAAATAAGGATTCTCTCTGCAGTGAAGGATGACCTTGTTAAGTTACAAATAAGCTAAGTTTACAGAAACTGATGTCTCCTTATCGCCCCAAGCAGGGGGTGCTCCTCCAGTCCTGCTTAATCTCAACCAGCATATTCTGTGAGGCACTGAAGCCTTGAGATTCTTTTCAAGGAAAGCATTCCAAAATTATTAAAAATGTGACAAATGCTGCCCATTATATTGTCCTTGAGAAGAGTCACAATGGTGGGGGACATGTGAAGGGCTCTGAAAACTGTTCGTAGCTATTTGGAAAGAAACATGGTAATATATTATAAACTTAATATGTGTGGATTCTACGTGCCAGCACTCTATCCTGGGGTACATATCCCAAAGAAATTTTTCTAATATATAAGAAGATATGCATAGTGACATATGCCTGTAATCCCGGTACTTGGGAGGCTGAGACAGGAGGATCACAGGTTCAAGGCCAGCCTCAGCAACTCAGCAAGGCTCTCAGCAACTTACTGAAACTCTGTTTCCAAATAAAAAATAAAAAGGACTAGGGGTGTAGCTAGGAGGTAGAATGTCCCTGGGTTCAATCCCCAGCACCAACAAATAGATATAAAGAATTAAAAGGGCTGGGAGTATAGCTTGGAGGTAGACGGCTCCTGGATTCAATTCCTAGTACCAAAACAAAAACAATGATGATGATGATGATGATGATGATGATGATGAAGAAGAAGAAGCAACACTACTAAAGTGTTCAGATTGTAATATATGGTAGCAAAGAGTTACCTAATTGTCTCCCTAAGAGAATGGGTAAGTAAAATGTGATGCACAATGAATGACATGTCTTGTAACAATTGGAAGGATTATGCAACGATGTGGAGAAAGCAGGAAAAGAGTTGATGAGTGAGACAAAGGAGAAGCTGAATGAGATTTATACCACAATACCACTTTTGTAAAATTTAGAAATGCAGATCTATTATACGCCATTCCAAATATACTCATGTTTAAGTACATGAGTCAAGATGAATCATAAACTCATTGATTAAATGAGAGTGGGTGCATATGAAGGAGGAGATGGTAGTGGGAACACAGTAATGACAATAAAGCCCAAACTTGAGATGACATTTTGCAAATGAACACGCCTTTTTTTTTATTATTATTATTCCTGCAAGAAATGTCATTAAAGGATTTTTTTTAAAGATATTAACCCACAAGTTCAAAGAGAATAGAAAAGGAGATTCAGTAGTTGAAAGACGCTGATGGAATCTTGAAAGATAGAAAGCAGATGGTCAAATATCACTGACCTAGCGGGACCTGCTGGCACATGCCTATAATCCCAGTACTCAGGAGACTGAGACAGGAAGATCGCAGGTTTGAGACCTGCCTCAGCAACTTAGACCCTCAGCAACTTAGTGAGACTCTATTTCAAAATAAAAAATAAAATAGGGCTGAGAGAGTCTGTCTCAGAGGTAGAATGCCCCTGAGTTGGATCCCAGTACCAGGAAAAAAAAAAAAAAAAAAAGCAAACTTGTTCAAGCTATACTTATTCAAGCCTCCAAAGGCACAGGAGCTTTGAGGGAGCAGGTGCTCCTGTAACCTGAGAACAGAAGTGCAGGTTGAGGGTGTGTATAAGGAGTACCCAGGGCCCTGCAGCCTCTCCTGCTGCATCTTTCCCACTCACCCACTGAAAGGCAGGCGTTGACTGCAGAGAGGTTGACTAAAAGGCCCGTGACCCCAGCAATCCTGGCACAGACAGGAAAAATATATCACGTAAAAACACGGGGCACCCAAAGAGCCAGCGACACATGCAAAGCCTGCACCCACTCATCGCCAGCAGCCTGCGGTGGGCGGAATCCCCGAGCAAATCCTGTGGTCCTGGCTTCCATCCCTGGCTCCTCGGCACACCTGGCTTGGCACACCTGGCTTCTCTGGTGAGCGCCTAAGAACAAGGAAGGGCCTCTTGTCTTCCACGGAAGTGGAAACAACTTCCAAGCAAGGGATGTCAAAGCCTGCTACATACATCTGTGGACTGATGCTGCAGCCATTTAACTCTAGGCATTTTCACACTCAGACGAGTTTACTATGGGGATCTTTGTCCTAAGGCTGGTGGTCCCCTCACGCTGCGACAACAGTGGATGTAGACTTGCCGTTTCCAGCTCACCGCTCCACCCTGAAGTCTCTGAACAATTTAGAATCACTGAGCTGGGCTGTGGCGGCGCACACTTGTAATCTCAGTACTTGGGAGGCTGAGACAGGAGGATCACAGGTTTGAGGACAGCCTCAACAAGTAGTGAGACTCTCATCAACCTAGTGAGACCCTGTTTCAAAATAAAAACTTAAAAAAGAACTGGGGGTGTAGTTTGGAGGTAGAATGCCCCTGGGTTCCACCTCTAGTACCACAGGAAAAGAAAAAGAAAAAGATCCACGGAACTAAAGAATGAGACTGGAAAGGACTTTGGAGACCCCACAGAATCTCCCCATATATGCCTCAGGAAACCTACAGCTAAGAAAGTTTAAATAACTTGTCATCTCTTAGTGACATTTCTCTTCTGGATGAGTGGCTTTGGTGAAGCCCTGCTTCATGCTTCGAAGGTCGTAAGTTAGATCCAGACAATTTCCGAGGTTTTCAATCTTACTGGCTGGTGAGACAGGAACCACTAGGGAGTGGGGCAAAAAGGTCTCAGCCCCACATCTATAGCATACCTCCGCTCTTCTCTTCAAAAGCCAAAAGAATTTAGCTTAGGAGACTCGGGAATCAGGGTACAGCATTTAATAGAAGGAGATAGGGAAGGGCAGCAAGATTCCTGCACACGGGAGAGGTCTCAAAAGGGCCGTGGCTTCCTGTTGCTGAAAGAAGGGTACCTCAAATCGAGGTTGCTGCTACTCCCAGACCTCACTCACATTCTTGGGGGGAACCTGCTGTAAGTAACCAGCGGTGGAGGAGCATAGCACCCCTAAGCCACAGCACCCACCAAGCTGCCTTCTCATTGGCCTGGCCGGCCTCAGGGCTCCACCCTCCGGGGACCAGACCTCACTCTGTCTCTGTTGGCAGGACAGAATGCCAGGCAGAGCTCTGATTAGCCTCGTTTGGCTCCACACTGTGGAGGAACCAGTATTTATACCAAGTATTTATGCCAAGTAAATGGCTGTCCATCTCAGCCATTTACTTGAAGGCAAGAGAGATCAGAGCCAAATTAACAGGAGACAAAGCCGAGCTTGGTGGTGTATTTGGGAGGCTGAGAATGGAGGATCGCAGGTTCAGGGACAGCCTCAGCAATGTAGTGAGACTCTCAGCAACCTAGGCAGACTCTGTTTCAAGATAAAAAATAGAGCCAGGCGTAGTGGTGCACACTTGTAATCCCAGTACTTGGGAGGATGAGACTGGACGATCTGGGTTCATGGCCAGCCTCAGCTACTTAGTCTCTCCGCAACTTAGTGAGACCCTGTTTCAAAATAAAGAATAAAAAATAGGACTGGAGGTGTAGCTTGGAGGTAGAATGCCCTG